>JAIUZE010045639.1:0-105333 GCA_022085475.1 Heliosperma pusillum | reverse complement strand
ACATTTCCCAAACTTAGAGCTTTCAAAAGATAATGATTCAATATTCATTGAATTGTGCATACATGGGGAAGTCTTGTACACAATAGGCATGGAATGAATCTATATATGAGTGCGCTTGATCTTGACATTTGGCAAGTTACATATATTGTAAGGTAGAACCTCCTTAGACTGGTACATCCATAACCAGTCTCATTTAGGTGTGTGTAATTCTCCTTGTGATGTGTGTCATGTCAAAACGCATAAGTATGTGATGGGCGGTTTGTCGCATACCGCCCAAGCAAAAACAATTTGTAAAACCCAACTAATGCGATAGCGGAAGTCGGGGTCGAACCACAAAGGACGGTGGGGTTAGGCTATAAGTCTCGGTTTTGTTCTAGTTTAGTCAAACAATGTGAGGGATAATAATAAGCTAATGAATTAAAAACTAGTAAACATAAACTAAACAAAGAACACAAATGAGGAGAGGTGGCTAGGGTCTCGGGTTCACTTAAGTAGGTGGGGTCAAGTCTAAGACAAAATGAGAGGTGAAACGAAGGATGAGGTCTAGGTGTGTCTCCATCTTTCAATGAGAGAAGGTCCTTGAGTCGAGTCTAGCCAAGCTTTCGCCTTAGTCATTCTCAACCCACTGGTCAAGTGCGATCAACAAACAAGTCAAGGCTTTCGCCCATGACGAGTCTACACGATAAGAAATGCCAAACTTTCATTTAAGCAATTCAACAAACATATTAAATGCACAAGACAAGAGGAAAACATCCAACGCTCAACATATACAAAATAAGGTAATTATATTAAGATGGGTACAAGTCTAGGTAAAGTCTCAACCTTTCGGTCTAAGAGGTCCCTTAGGTCGGGTCTAAGCAAGCTATCGCTCATATTAAGCCTATCCTATCAAAATCATGCCGTCTAATTACTACTAGTCTAAGCTTTCGCTTTAAAGAGTAGTGACTAAAAATAGAGAAAGACTCAAGTTTTCACTTCAAGCATTTCATCGAACATGGAATGTGCATAAGATTAAAGACAAGTAACCCACAAAATTACTCTTAACAAAACACAATAATTAAACCCATTCAATCCCACTTAAGATCCCCTTTAACCCTAGCAATAATCTACTCTAACATGGTAAAAACTAAAGTAATTAAACCACCCACTAACAATAAAAAGAACATAAACATGATTTAAATAACAAAGTAACAAACTTTAATGAAACTAACAACTAAAATAAACTTAAACAAAGACATGAGATTAACAATAATAAAATGAAAAGGGAAAGAAAATTATACCCAACTTGAAGGAAATTGTGTAGTGAACTAGAATGAAGAATTAATTGCATAAAGATTGAATCTTGTCCCGGAATAATTAATCTATTACATATAATAAAACTAGATCTAAATTAATTTTAAGAGGAGATGATAATTGGGTCTTCTAACTACTAATACCTACTCCTACTGTTTTTCTACCCTTGAGTCCCTTCTTTTTCGTCTGGTTTATTTCCTGTCTGCCCCTCGTCTTTTTTCCTCTTTTCTTCAAATCCCAAAAATCAAAAACGAGTTGCTTTGCCAATCCAAAACTCCCGGCCCAAAGAAGTGGACTGTCCCACTATGTGGCACATGGAAATGCTGACATTATGGCATAATCCATCCAAATTGTCAATGAGAACTATCAAAAGTCACGTGAATGTTAGCTACGTGATATTCTTGGGCTTAAACATTGACATTGGCCCAATCAAAATTAAGTTTGCTCCACCTCACGATTATATTGCTTTGCTTATTTCCATCTCAAGTTCCGTCTCTCTTTACTTGGTCTTCTTTGATTCACGTATCGTTTTCTACAAAATAAATATAACAAAAATATGACCAATTTCTACCAAAATAACAATTATTCGCAAACAATCTAGGAAAACTAATAATTATTAATTAACATATAAAATGAGCTATTAATCGGTTAAATCGCACAAAATCGAGTTAAATAGAGATTTAAATATGGGGTAAAACGATACTAAAATATGACTTATCAACTGTGCTAAGAACTTATGCCTGTTTCTAGACGTATTGGTCTTTCATGTTTGATGATTCTATGAATCTTAGAAGTTAGAAGGTGAGATGCAAGCCGGCTAAGGTTGATAGAGTTTGGATTACCGGATGTTAACTGATTTACATGATATCTTGTATGATTAGGGTTTGAGTGTATCAGGGCCATGTTTTAAATGTAACCTCTGAGCCAGCATACCAACTTCCCTACCTCGTAGTATAGATTGTTAACGGATTCACATGATAACTTGCATGAGTAGCTTATCCTTCATATGCTAGGTTATATGTTAGTTAATTGTTTCATAACATGAAAAGCATACCGTATATGTTAAAGCTTTGTATTTTCCATATACATCTCTTTTATGTTATTCATGTTTTATTAAACTCGACATTTCGTGCCTGGGAGAACTCGGAGTTACTCCCCACTGACTGTGGCTTCCGTGTTTATATTTAATGCGGTTGGCAGGTTTGTGATGCATACTTGGATACATTGACGAGCTAGCGAGTGAAGTATTTACCTTGGACCTATATTCGGTTCTTAAGATTGTATATTATATTGTACACTCTTTTATTTCCGTATTTTATACGGGAGATATGTCTTCCGTTTTAGATACTTCTTATGTATAATATTATTTCTTTTTGTTATGAACCTTTTTGTTTAAGACACCTTTGTTATGATGAATATATTTAATAGTAGGTTCCGGTTTTAAAAATTTACCGATTTTCACTAAAGTGAACCTATTAGAAACGTATTCTCATCTTTTTATTTAAATTACTTGTTTATCTTTCCGCAAATTTGAGGGTGTCACAGAGGCCTTGGCAAGGTAACGAAACATGTCGTCACCCGCCGTGGCCAAGCGGAGTTGCATATGCCAATTGGTAAAATTAGCGCCATTCTTTTCTAACTTGCATCGATCCATGAAGGATCAAAGCCATGAAAAATTCGTGAGAATTGGAGCATAGGTGGTGGTGGATGAATTAGCATTTGCCATTGCGAATAAAATATATTAACTACAAATTTTAAAGACATAAAGGAAATGTTAACATTTATCATTTTAAATACTTGTAAACATTTTAAACAAGTTTTAACATTTAAATAGTGACCTCTACCCAACTATTATAAATGATTCCGAGATCCAAATTCATATCAACTTGGGCACGGTAAGCCGATTCATCCCTCCTTAACATAATTCGGTGGATTAACTCTTTAATCGATTCTACATTAGAACTCTCTGTCGATAATATTACTTTAATATTTATCTTAAGCCCGGAACACATGCGGCTACGGTCGCGAATACTTCCGTTGAGCTCAATCCAAATTTCGAAATAATAACATTTATTACCCCACTTACCCAACGTAACAAGTTTAGCACCTCGGTGAGCCGAGCCTACTTCCTTGCGAAATTGGGATTCATGGTTTCTAGCATTTGATAAGGCTTGATCTCAATTATCTATTATGAGAGGTCATGTCAATTTATAATCTATCATGTTAAAGTGAACTAAATCGATGAATTAACGATTATTTTAATTGACAAGGTCGAATACTCGATAAATATGAATGTCATGTTATGGCGATTTGGCAATGCATGCAAACATATTAAATAAAAATGCAAGCATAAAAATAAAACTCCTAGAATGGCCTTTCCTAGAATAGAAAATCATATATTCTATTACAAATTTGGAAACCAACTCCTTGGGTCCCTTGAACTTCATAAGCACGCCTCCCTAGGTCACCGTCTCTCTCGGAACTCCTTTCCGAATGGCACCGTCTTTGGGAAACTCCGGTTTTATAATTAGTTACAAAATATATAATAAAATTACAATAATTTCCTATTATACATTTGTAAAATAAAATAATACAATAAAAGTGATTCGAGATCACATTAAATTACAACCGAATCAATATTCCCTTACATTTCGGGCAATATCGATTAAAACTAAGGCCATACAAGGAAAAATTACATAATTCCAAATTACATAAACCAAAAATGACATTCATAAATTGAAAATATGACATTCATAAATAAAATGCAGCATTATAATATGTATAAAACAGTCTCATGTTAAATGCCAAATCGCTCTAATTAACGGTTTATATCGAATATAACCCGATTTTACGGAAATGCGTGATAATAACACTTTAAAATCACCAAACAATACTTAAATCATATTTAAGTCCAAGTTAATTATCCCAACTCATTTAGGCCTCAAAAATTAGTCATCACACAATTTTTGACAATAATTCAACTTGTTGTTGTATAATTGCTCATAATTAGACTTTAAAATCATATTTTAATCAAATAAATCCAAATTAAATTACAATAATTTCAAAATTCGAATTTTAAATTTTTGTACATTCTGGAACATTTCCATGACACTCATAATGTCAAAAATCATGGTTTAAAAATTTCGAATCGGTTTTGAGAAAAATGGTTGCGCTTTATCGATTTTATCAAATAAAATACATAAAGCATGCAAAAATTAATCATATTAAATTTTCAAATTTAGATCTGAAATATGGGACATTTATGCAACCAGGAATAATTTTCTCTTGTCATGAAAATTATTTTAGCTTTATTTGCTAAATCAGTCACTATTTATGCCATTTATACATTAAAAATCCATAAATCATGCAAGACAAATCACATCAGTCTGAAATTTTCCAGTCTGACAGGAAAACATGCATGTGACAACATACTAAAATTTCATCATCAGATTCAAAGCGGAAGTATATTTTATAAATTAGTCACTATTTATGCCATTTTTACATTAAAAATCCATAAATCATGCAAGACAAATCACATCAGTCTGAAATTTTCTAGTCTAACAGGAAAACATGCATGTGACAACATACTAAAATTTCATCATCATATTCAAAGCGGAAGTATATTTGCTAAATTAGTCACCATTTATGCCATTTTTACATTAAAAATCCATAAATCATGCAAGACAAATCACATCAGTCTGAAATTTTCCAGTCTAACAGGAAAATTTCAGACTGATGTGATTTGTCTTACATGATTTATGGATTTTTAATGTACTCAAATTATAATTAATAATATTTTAATAATAAATATAATAATATATTTATTATATAATATTATTATTATATTATTATTATTATAAATATTATTATAAATATTAAAATATTATAATTTTTAATAATATTATAAATATTTATAATATTATTAAAATAATATTATTAAAATAATAATAATATTATTATAATAATATTATTATATTATAATAATAATAATATTTATAATAATTATATTATAATATAATAATATTATTAATATTATAATATAATATTAATATAATAATAAATATTATAATATTATAATATTATTATAATAATAATAAATATTATTATTATAAATATTATTATTATAAATATTATAAATAATATTATTATAATATTATAATATCATGATAATATTAATTAATAATATTAATATTATAATAATATTATAATAATAATATTAATTATTATCATAATATTATTATTAATATAATAATAATATTAATTATTATTATTATAAATATTATTATAATAAATATTATTAATAATATTATTATAATATTATGATATTATGATATTATAATAATAATAATAATATCATAATATTATTATAATATTATTAATATTATAATAGTATATTATAACTTAAGAAGTTCTACAACTTAGTTCATTTTTTTTCTAATAACATTACTAGTATAATAATATAATAATATTATTATAATATTATTAATATTATAATACTATTAATAAGATGATATTAATAATATTATTAATATTATAACCATTTCTGTTGATTACACGTTTGGGCCTGGGATCATTCGTGTAATCCACACGAATGGGCCAAGGCCATTTCGTGTATTTCACATGTTTTGGCCTTTGTCATTTCGCGGATCTGACACGATTTCTTATGTCGACTTAGAAAAAAAAACGAAATATACCGTTACATTTCCAGTATTTCGACAATCTTCAGCTTCATTTTCCGCGTTCTCCGTTCCTTCTTCGTCATTTTCGTGACCCGCATTGTCGTTCCCGTCATCATAACCGCTTTCATCGTCGTAACGATAATTATAATGTTCATCGTTATAACGATAGTGTTGTTGCGCGTTCCAATCGTTTGCAAATCGAGGTTCGTTACCATAATTATTGTACGAATTATAAAGATAATCGAAAAATTCATTGCCGTCACTCATTTTCGAATTAACGATAAAAAAGTAATTTTAGAGATATGTTTTGCTAAACATGTTCCAATACAGAACTTAGCAAAGTACCTTCTCGTTTATTGTGCATTAAATCATTCTTTATTGGTTGGAGAATCTTGCAGCGGATTCAAATTTACATTTTTTTTGTTTGATTTCAATTGAAACGTGAATCAATGTCGTATCATTTACTGCATTTCAAAATCTTACATTAAGTTGTTTAATTTATTTCAAAATCCGATCTACATTTTCCCTTTTTTTAAAATTTTTTTTGGATTGATTTCAATTGATATTAGGTTTGTTTTGCCTTATTTTGATTGCCACGTTCAACCCCCAACCACTACCGGCTACCCCCAGTAGTGCAACGTAGTATGCGCGAAAGCGGTGGAATCCAGTTTTCACATAATTATTTAGTGACACTAACATAGCGAGTTCTCCAATACACATTTTTCCTTTTTTATTTTTTGTTTGCTTTTAATTGATATTAGATTTGTACTGCCGTATTTTGACTGCAACATTTAACCCCAACCACCACCCATTCATCTATATGGCTACAATAAGTTGGACACAGAGGGGGTATACTAATACTTACTCCCTTGAACTCCACTCTATCACTTTACTTTTTCACCTTTAAAACGTGTTTTACGCGCTAAATATTTTTAGATACGTATTTGCAAAAATTTAAAAGAGAGATATTTTTAATGTACACGAATCAAATAAGATCAAAAAATTGCAATTAGATAATGACTCGTGAATAGTGTGCAAAAGTGATAGTGGTAGAGTGGAGTTGAATGGATGGAAGTATAAACCATATCTATTAAGAAAACGGTGAACGTGCAAAAGAGCAACACAAAGACGACATGTAAATACCAAAAGGTGGGAGAAGGGGCGAGCGGATAGGGAACACCTGAGTTTAATTTGGTAGATGCACAGCCATCAAAGGGACAAGACACAAAGAACACCATAAGCAACACAACATAATTAACACGGAAATCGCCGAGACGGGGACATACCTTGTTGGTGAAGTCCCAAAAAACGGCAGACCAGAACACCTCGGCATGTAAGGACCAAGAAAGGAGACGGCGACGGAGCACAAAGCCTAAGAAGCTGCAAAATGAGGAGTCAGACAATCAAAACCAGTGGAGAGATCAGATTTTAGAAAGAGCATGAACTGATTTTAGAAAGAAAAAAAACTAGGGTTTAGTTCTGGGTTTGTTTTGATTTTAAAGAGGATTTTCTCTCTTCTTTTAGTGAGAGAGCAACAATTCACATGTGATGTCACATCATCTTTATTAGATTGTCATGGGCTTATGTTGAAAAAGAAAATTAATAATTACACCTCCGTTTCGGTCAATAATTATCATTTTTCATTTTCTGGTGTATCAGTCAATAGTTATCAAGTCTATGTAAAGCATATATTAACTCATGTGTAAGTGGTCAGGTAAATAAGTAATATTATTATTAAAGTAATCTATCTCACGGCACTTTGATGTTTGTGCCGAAACCAAAAGATAACTAATGAGTGGTACGGAGGGAGTAACTCGATAGATTACCAGTTCTTGGAAGTTTTGTGTCATGTTCAATATCATTGGAGTTACTAGTCCTAGGGGTGAACCAAACCGGTTAGACATGTCACACGGGTCAGGCGGGTCGGATCTCGGGTCGGGTCAAAGTTTTGTGTCATGTTTAATGTCATTGGAGTTGCTAGTCTTAATAAGTTAATGTATAGGTGATAAGTGTTTAATTAGTCACATTTTTCCTCTCATTTTCGTCCCCATTTTGGTCCGTTTACACGGATTTGCGTGCCCTTGATTGCATTTTGCTTCCCGATTTCCCGTGTTATGAATGTCGATCTTAATTTGTAGGAATTAAGGCGGAAATGAAGAAATCGGAGCATAAAGGTCTTGCATGAGTCGGGATTCGAAGATGAGATGAAGAAGTGAAGAAAGCATGCCCAGGTGGTGCAGGCCGGCCAACTGACCGGCGGCCGGCCACCCGGCCTAGACTGCAACTCCACAACTAAGAGTGAAGAAGTCAGCCCAGGTAGTGCTGGCCGGTCGACCGGCAGCCGGTCAGTAACCCGGCCTGCACTACACCAGTAGCTACATGGGGCGTATTATGTGCTCCTGGCCGGTGTGAGGCCGGCGGTCGGTCGACCGGCCAGTACCCCCAGTCTTCACACTTAGAAGAATTTTGAAGACGTGAAATTTGAAGCTACTGATGTGCTCCCGGCCGGCCAGACGACCGGCGGCCGGTCGACCGGCCAGGAACACAAATCCGCATTTTCGACTCTTCTTCTCTTTTCTTTCCTAATTTCGAGATACCTATAAATACCCTTCCCCTAATATTTTGTAAGCAGTTTTTGATTACATCTTAACACAAAACCCTAGATAATTTGTAACCCCATTAAGCACTAATTACTCTCCTAATCGTTCCCTAATTAAACTTAATCTCTCATTTCAAGTTGGTAGATCTAGTCTTTCCTAGTAGAATTATTTCAGTTTTGGGTTTGTATTGAGGATTTTGGGTTGAAGACATTCCCCCTATTCACTAATACAAACTTGTTGGTATAAATTTCTCATCTTTTTGTTATTTATGCAATTTAATTTCATTTCTAGTTTATTGTGTATCATTTGATTGTTATAACTATTCATCTCCTTAGCATAATGTTTATTTCACTATTCTTTGCCTCTAGTTGTTTGATTTTCCTTAGAATGAGTGAGTAGTTCCCTTCTAGGGTTTAGGGGGAGCCTAAGGGAGGATTATGTGGGATATTTAGTTGGGTAATTAGTATATTTGTGGTAATAATTTGGGTATTACCCATATGCGCACTAAGTGTTTGATGAAATGTGTAAACGAAAGTTGCCCATTTTATCAAGCATGGTTTGATTATTTCTTACGCGACGGTGGTAGAAATGATTAGACTAGTGTTTATATGGGTGATTTGAGACAAATGCGATGACTTTGTTGATGATTATTAATTGTTGAGACATTAGCAATTAATCCTACTCGAATTTGTTACCCATTTGCTAATTACCCGACTAGCCCATAAATCCCCCTAAGGTGAACCCTTCACCTTAGTTTTCCCTTAATTGTCTTTACCTTATCATTTAGCGATTACTTGCATTTTCTAGTTTTTAGTTAATCTTCCAATCAATCTCTTGTTAGGCTAGAATAGGACGCGATCGAGCTTGTAGTTGACCCCTCCATCCTCGTGGATTCGACCCCTTTATACTACTTTTATCGGGTTATTTTTTATGTTTGTTTTGACGACGAAACCCTCATCAATAGGAATTAGGAAGTTTGGACTTGTTCCTTCAATGCATTACGGGGAGTTGTAAGTATTTCTACTAAATACTATCCTTTTCACCTAGTTTGACTATATTACCCCTAAAAACCGTCAACTTATTAGATCAAGCTAAGGTAAGCGTTATTGGCCTCAAAGTTGACCATTACTGCTAAAAAAACTGGTCAAAAAACATTGCCACCACGTTCGGTTAACCGAACCTGTTCAAATGACTGGTTAACGAGTTCAACGGTTTGCGAAACCGAACCGGTTCCATTATATGAATTTGAAAAAAGAGAAATCGACTTTAGAAATTTTCAAATTACACCCACTGTCAC
This sequence comes from Heliosperma pusillum, assembly GCA_022085475.1. Taxonomy (NCBI): domain Eukaryota; kingdom Viridiplantae; phylum Streptophyta; class Magnoliopsida; order Caryophyllales; family Caryophyllaceae; genus Heliosperma; species Heliosperma pusillum. The sequence goes on along the minus strand of JAIUZE010045639.1, from coordinate 95,464 downwards.
ATCATATACAGCGACCAACGCAATAAAAAATGAAGGAATGAAGCCAGTGAAGTGTATGCAACAAAAATATGGCTCATCAATACATTATACAACCTCTTAGGTTATTAAAATGAGAAAATTATCAAAACCCTAACCGTAATATTGCGTATTCTGTTAGCTGGGTACTTGGTCGAGTGGGTTTTACTCGACCGATTATGTTGGGTCTATCAGTCTGTGTTTGTGGCAGGCAGGCTTCTGCCTAGGGGGGTCACTCGACCGAGTTAGCCAAGCACTCGGTCGAGTTCACACACTCGGCCGAGTAGGTTAGTGTTTTGCGCGGTTTTGATTAAGACGATTAGAGGCTATATATAAAATTATATCCGTCAGTTTTCTAATCATTTTGTATTAACCTAATCAATTTTATAAACCCCTTTAATCACCTTAATCACCTCACGAACACGGACTGTCATCGTTGAGCATTCAGAAACTTCCTTTACGAATCAATCGTAGTAGTAACTAGTAAGTATCATTCCTAATCAGTTTAGTGTCGTTGCTATAAACCCTAATTTGGGCATTGTTTGGGAAGTTGATTAATTAAGGGTGGATCTTGATGCTAGAATAATTGCGTATGATTGTTAGGTGAGGACTTCGTAGAGGAGCAGTTATAGCTCGACTTTTTGTTGCTTGTTGAATTTGAAGTGTTAATTGAGGTAGGATTTCCCTACTCAGCATGACTATGCCTTATTGTTATTATTATGATTGAGATCGTATGATATGATGATTGTGATTGTTGGAATAGTGATTGTATATTGCGAGCCATGTCGGGAGATGGTTTCACCCTCATGTTTGCGCCTTGTGACTCCCGTCACAGAGAGGGAAGTGCACATTAATGAGTTAGGTTCGCCCATTGCGATAATCAAGAATTTTGATATACAGTGCTACGGTCTGATATCGACAGGGGTGGGTAAAGACCTGGCAAAACCAACCCGACCCGAAATTGGCTCGAACTGTAACCTTCCAATGTGATCTAAAACCCAAATTAACCCGAACATGACCCGAAGTGTGCTGACCTGTAACTGACCCGACGGCCCGAAATGACCCAATCCGAAACCACTAACCCGAAAAAATATCAGTCTAATTGAACAATAAAGACTTTAAATGCTAAAGGTACTTTGTTTTCTTAGCCGTTGACCCAACACCATGAATAACCCGACATGTTGATCCGAAACTGACCGATCAATTTACCCGGAAACACCTGAAACCCGAAACAACCCAACCCGACCCGAACCTACCCGATAATATGATTTGAGATACTTGTAGTGCTACTTTGTGATTGTTTTTATTGTTGATTACCTGTACTGACCCCGTCTTTATGTTCAAAAACTGTTGTGATCCATTGGGAAATGGTGAGCAGAGAGTCTAACAGGTAATATTGTCTAGGCTTGCTTGAGGGTGGACTGAGACGCTGATGATCACCTATCAGCTTCAACTGAGTTTTAGTTGCAGAGTCTTTAGACATTTGGAGTTTGAGTTCCAGTTGTATTTCCTATTGGATTTTGGATTATTTGTAATCGCGTTAAACATAACTTATTGCTATAAATGTTTATTATGATATATTTGATATGTACTATATTAGGTAGTCGAAATATAGCACTTACATTTGCTAACTCAGACCTTGGTAAAACACCTTGGTAAATGGTCGCTAAAATAAGTATGCCACATTTATCAGACTGTTTCACACAAATATTTATAATATGCTGTCTTAATCTTACTAAAATACCTCGTAATTTGAATTTTAGTAACTACGTAGTACAACTCTAGTGGTAACATACTAGCATGACTATATGATCTATTTTTGATATAGTATGAAAAATAGATTGAAAATCGAGAGTATGACGAAGCCTATTTTAATATCTCGAATAAGCGATATAGATTGAACTCACCGAGTTTTTACTGTCCCGAAGTTGTTCAACATGGCTATTATTACTTTTACAAAAGATTTTACCAAGGATGGAGATGTACTCTACCTAAACATTTTCATGTATACTTTTCTCTAAGATTCCAATCCAACTCATGATAAATTGCTTAGAAAATATTAATTTTTTTGTCCATACAATTAAATAATTTAAATTTTACGACAAAAAAATATTTAATTATTTGGTGACTTTTTTTAATTGGTTTGTAAAAACACAAAATAGGGTTTAAGAGATAAAATGCGAGCATGAAATCAACAAAGCAAGGGTTTTGCTGAGACGAACTCCATTTCTCCGACAGATCAACTCCAATCGCCATTGTTACTCCTTCACCATCCTCAAGCTCACAACAATGGCGTCTCGCTCATCCAAAACCCTAGCAAATCGCCTAATCTACACCCTCTCCAACTCCCAAACTCTCCACCACTGCCACGCGGCGCCGTGTACGGCGCTGTTGAACCACAAGCTCCGATTCTTCTCTGCCGGAGCTGCGGCGGCGACGCGGACGAAGGATAAAGCGGCGGTTTGGGAGGAAGCAATGGCGAAAGTGAGGAATATTGGAATATCGGCGCATATTGACTCAGGGAAGACTACGCTTACGGAGCGAGTGTTGTATTACACTGGTAAGATTCATGAGATCCATGAGGTTCGAGGCCGAGACGGTGTCGGTGCGAAAATGGATTCTATGGATTTGGAGAGGGAGAAAGGGATTACTATTCAGTCTGCTGCTACTTACTGTACTTGGAAAGATTTTCAGGTTTGTGTTTTTTGTTAATTTATTTATCAAATTCTGTTGTAAGACTGTCTCCTAGATAGTAAGGTAAACAAATAATTGAGACGGAAAGAGTACCAAAGTCTGCTCTTACAACTCTTCTAGTTAGTATACTTGCTTTGTCGAGGTAATTTTACAAGTTTCCTAGTTAGTAGTACTTGCTTTGTCGAGAATCTAGAGGTATTATAATCAAAGGTAAATAAATGATTGGGACGGAGGGATTGTATTATTTGATTACATTTGATTAAAGTGCCTCTCACAATGTCAACAAATAACTCTTCTAGTTAGTATACTTGCTTTGTGGAGAATCTAGAGGTAATTTTACAAGTCTCCTAGTTAGTAGTACTTGCTTTGTCGAGAATCAAGAGGTATTTTAATCAAAGGTATATAAATGATTTAGATGGAGGGATTATATTATTTGTTTACATTTGATTTAAATGCCTCTCACAATGTATATAGAAGTTAAACAAATACGGAAAGAGTACCATGCAAGTCTGCTCTTACAAGTCTCCTAGTTAGTAGTACTTGCTTTGTCGAGAGTCTAGAGTCTAGAGGTATTTTAATCAAAGGCAAATAAATGATTGAGACTGAAGGATTATATTATTTGTTTACATTTGATCAAAAATGCATCTCACAATGTATATATAGAAGGTAAACAAATGATTGAGACGGAAAAAGTACCATACAGCCTGCTGTTACTTATTGTGCTTGAAAAGAGTATCCAGATTTATGAAATATGGGGATTTTTGGATGTTTTTAAGTAGTGCTTTTTTACATTATGTTAAGAATTTAGAATTTGATTTGCTAGGTAGTTGAGTATACTTTGTTAGGAAGCTTAGATATAGCGGTTATTTTTCTCGTGATTGAATAGAAATGAAAGTTTAGCTAAGTTGATATGAATTTGTCACATCTAACCTGCGATGCTCTGTTATAGAGTAGCTACATACAGATATTAAGTAATTGTCATGATAAAATACAGGCGAATAATATAGGAGTAACACTTGTGTTTTTTAGCAAATCAGGTAAACTAGGAAAGATTATCAGGTCCACTTTGTTTAATTTTGGGGATTTTTTGATGATGTTGAAGTTTAGTTTAATTTGATTTGTTAGGTAGTTGAGTGGACTTTTTTAGGGAGCTTAGATGTAGCATGGGTAATGTAAATTTTAAGCTAAGATATTATTTCTCATGAACAATTAAATAGAGATGAAAATTTAGCTAATTCGATATGAATATGTGACATCTAGGTCATGATATGATCTTAGTGGCATGTCTGTATATAGAGATATTAAGCAAATGCCTTGATAGAATATGCTCGAACTATTTGTTGTTGCACTTAGGGTTGAGCAAATTTGGCAACCTTGGAAATAGTACTTGTTCTATTAACTCTTATAGTCTCCTTGGGCACGTAGATAAAAAACGAAGGGAGGGAAAGGGAGCGAATCATTTTCTCTCTTTTTTTGGATAGATGATTGAGGATGGGGAGGTAGTCTGAGGGGTCAATTGTCTTTGTTTATTTGATGAACAAAATCCCTCCATAGTCGGAAAATTATTAGAGAACAAGCTTCTTTCTCCTCTCTTCCCCAACAAGCTACTATCTCCTCTCTTCCCTTTTGTTCGCTCACATTCCCTTTCCTCGAGAATTAGTATTCAAACAAGCCTTTAATAGGGAGAATGGCATGTCGATGACAATTAAATGCTATTGAATGCCATCGTAGCTGTGAACGGAGGAGACATTCCCTAGTTATAATGAATTGAGATTTTAATAAGGCCGAATCTAAGTACGTTTTCTTCTAATTAAAACAAGACTGAGCTGTTTGCATGCCATTTTATTATAGTAAAGACCACCTAAACTAGGAGTATTGGAGTAATGTGCAGGGATATTGTTAATTAAGAGTTTGACTCTTGTTCAACCTTGTGAAATATCTGAGACGTCGTTAAATATTTTATTTATCATGGTAATTTTGTAGTAGACAATAAGACATTACTCATTTTGGGTTGGTCTTGCCTACAATTTGGGTTAATGCAATATCTTTGTATTAATATATGCTCTCCTATGAGCTCAAGGTGTTACCAAGATGTGAAATGTGCTGTTTTTCAGTTCAATCATTTCATTCCTCTCTTATGCTGTAAAACTCCGCATTACAGGTCAATATAATTGACACTCCAGGTCACGTTGATTTTACCATTGAAGTAGAGAGAGCCTTACGTGTGCTCGATGGCGCTATACTTGTCCTTTGTAGTGTCGGTGGTGTTCAAAGTCAGTCCATTACTGTTGATAGGCAAATGAGAAGGTATGAGGTTCCCAGGGTTGCATTCATCAATAAGTTGGATAGAATGGGAGCAGATCCATGGAAAGTTCTCAACCAGGTATGCACTAACTATCCATCTTAGATTAGGCATTGATTTGTATTCGTATAACTGTGTAAGAGCCGCTTGTTAAATGTGCGAGCATCTTTTCCCTTGCATGTTTCTTCTTCCAGCTATACTATCTAGAAGGATTAGTTGGTTAATAATTTAGCTGGAGTATATTAAACTTTAGGGGCAACTTTTTGGATGCCTAAGTCCATGTGCCACTTGATTAAGAAGTCTTTTTAATGTCTAAATAACCAACGCTATGTATACTACGTCCATCTGATTGGAGTCACTACATTTTCCTTATCGATCTGCTCAAAGCAATTCACTATGTTAGCTTTTTTGAATAGTTCACTTTGAAAAGACAAAAAAACCTCCCAAGAGTATATATTTATATATATATTTTTGAATATGGCTTTGAGGTTTAGTTTTTTTACAGTTGTGTTTGTTTCTCTCCTTGTAGTTTTTATTTTGTACTTGCTTGCTGACTGTTTGTCTGTAGCTCTACTTTCAAGGTCGTTATTTTCTATTTCTGATCGAGTTCGTGTTACATTTTTTTTTTGTATTTACCATTTTGACTGTTTCTAAAATTTCAATTTTACAGTGGCCAGATTAGGTTCCTATTGCACATTATATTTTATCTTCCTGTCATCTTCTCATTTGAAAAATAAATTTTCACTTCTAGTATTGCGCTCTACCTTGTTATCTGAAGTTTCAGAGGTTCATCTGCCTGCATTTCCATGTTTGTTAGTCTGTAATCAGTCCTTACAGGCATGGGTGGGTCATGAGTGTATAAATCTATGATGTCTTTTGTACAAGGGTGTCACCCCCATTGTTCCTCTGAATTAATATTATATTTACCTATAAAAAAGGGTGGGTGTACACATATCTACTGCGTTCTATCTTGTAATCTGAATTTTCATGGTTGCTCTGCCTTCCTTGCCACATTGGTTGGTCTGTATTATGTTCTTACAGGCATGGGTGGGTGTACTTGATGCAACTTTTGCTCCATTTATTGTACCCCAATATTGGTTAAGTCTGATCGTATTTTTGTTCTTTTCTGAGATCTGTTTATGTATGAATTGCTCTCATATTGAGGATATTCAAGGCTGGACTGTTTGAGAATACTGATTTTTGATTATGATTTTCCCACCCTTTAGGCTAGAACAAAGCTCAGGCATCACAGTGCTGCGGTTCAAGTACCTATTGGGCTCGAAGAGGATTTTAAGGGTCTTGTGGATCTCGTGAAACAAAAAGCTTACTACTTCCAGGGGTCAAATGGGTGTGCATGCTATCTCGTTAGTCAATGATACTTGTAACGACTCACTACTAAAGGCTTTTCTTCATGATTAAATTGTCTAATTTTCAGTGAAAACATTGTTACGGATGAAGTTCCAACAAACATGGAAGCTTTAGTGGCAGAAAAGCGGCATGAGTTAATAGAGGCGGTCTCTGAGGTTGATGATAAATTGGCTGAGTTGTTTCTTGCTGATGAGCCTATTTCTTCTTCTGATCTTGAGGTAAGTTGATGCTACATTTTCTTGAAATGGTTCCTAATCAGAGGGCCCCGTAATTTTTCTGAAATGGAGGTATATGTTTTGAATTTGAACATATCTGATTAAAATTCAGTTGTCCAACATGGCAAGTTCTTGTAGCTAGTCACTAGTGCTAAGGAGCGATATGAATGGTGACTGTAGTGCAAAAAATGTCTCATTTCTTATTGATAATAATAATTATTATTATATTTTCTCGAGCAGGATGCTATCCGAAGAGTGACTGTATCACGGAAATTTGTTCCGGTATTCATGGGGAGTGCATTTAAGAACAAGGTATAATATTTTTTTTATATGTTAATCTTGTTTCAGCTAATCTATCCCTTTTGTTTTGTTGACATTATTGAGTTCTTCACTAGACCTGCACTGGCCAAAAGTCAGTTTTGGTCGTGCCTATTATCTTAGAGTTTAAGATAGGCGTAGCCTCCAGGCTTACTTTGAATAAGCAAAAGCAAAGACCAAAACCTTTTGATGAAGCCTAAGGTTGATGTAGCCCGTGGCGCGGCTTTACTACTTAAAAAAATGCGAACCTCGGAAGTTGAATTCGTTTCCAGTCACCAGGGCCAACAAAGTGGACATTGTCAAAAGCACTTTAGTGATGGTTTTCGTAATATTTTTGTTTAGGCTCATTTACCATTTATTAAACTAACACTATCAAGGTCTTTCTTTTGAATTCTGATAGCTGTCCATTTTATAATTGGCTCATAATTGCATATCTTGAGTAATAGGGGGTACAAACGCTTCTTGATGGGGTCCTTGATTACTTGCCAAGCCCAACCGAAGTCAGCAACTATGCTCTTGATCAGAACAATGATGAAGAGAAGGTATTTGTCCTGCTCATGTTAACTCTAGTCTGACAGAAGTGATCGAATTACCTTTTGACTTTCCCTTGCTGGTTAGGTTATGCTATCTGGGTCTCCAACTGGACCTCTTGTAGCATTGGCTTTTAAATTGGAAGAAGGAAAATTCGGACAATTAACTTATTTGAGGTATTAACAAGGCACCTTTTGTTGCAAAGTCATGTTTATGGTAGTTGTTATTTTTAATGGAGTAGTAACTAGTAAGCCATGTTGTTATACATTTGTTATTCATTTGGCATGGGTTGTTTAAACTTGTGCAGAATATACGAAGGTGCTATCAAGAAAGGTGACTTCATACATAATATCAATACGGGCAAGAAAGTTAAGGTATAGTATATTTACTCATCATTGTATATATCTTACGCAGAGAAAGGAGGTAGGTGGGATGCCAAGGACTTTAGTGGTATATATCTTACATGATTGGCTGTGTTAGTTCCTTTATTTGCCCTATTAGTTAATTTGTGCTCATTTTTTTATAGCTTTTTTAGATGATAAATGACTCACTAAACTGTGTCCACTTCGTATGATGTTGTAAGTGTTGTGATTGATGTGCCTAAGTCTTGTTGAAAATTATTTCGGGGACAACCTCCTTATTTTTTCAACACAAGAGTAAGGTCGTGTATGTTCGATCCCTTACTCTTCCGCTGGTAGTGGAGAGTCATTAAGGCAATGCTGTTGCTGTTGTTAGTTTGTACTTTTTACATCCCTTGGCACTTAAGTTGAGCAGTTATACCAACATTATCGAAATATTTTATTTGGTGTGGCATATTCATATTGTTTAGCCTTGAAAGAGTAGCAGCCAAGCAACTCCTCCTTTTAAGCTGCTGTCGCATATTGAAGTATTACTTCATCACAGTTGACTTAGTTTTGTTAACTAGATTATAGCATCTGTCTAACTTTGTTCCTTTCCTTCTATAACTGCAGGTTCCTCGCCTTGTTCGGATGCATTCTAACGAGATGGAGGTTAGTTCTTACTTCAATGCAACCTTGACAAGTTTATCTGGTTCAATGTTTACTTGAATTTGGAGAATGCTTCTTGTGGGGTATAGAATGTTTGTCACCCATGCATGTCACTTGTTATCTAGGCATCCAGTTACATTTTTCTAATTGCTAGACTTCTTTAGAAATACTGTTCTAAAAGCGGGAGTTGGTTCACCTATCAGTTGACTTCGAACTCTAATGTTTTAGGACATTCAAGAAGCACATGCTGGGCAAATTGTTGCCGTATTCGGAGTCGATTGTTCCTCAGGTTTGTGTTCTTTGCCTTCCTTATAGTATATTCCAATTTAAACTAAGGCTCTCTGATCTAAGTATCATCATTGCTATTACCCCGGCTCTCCAAAGAGGCTTCCCTTCAAGTGAAGGAGTGGGGTGGGTCAGACGGGCATAGCCTTTCTCATTCAAAATAATCGCCGACTACTTTAAGAACCATTTTCATTTAGTTCACTATATTCCACAGCCAATAGAACAACAGTTCTTTGACTTCCTGTTAATGGACAGGACATACACGTCAATTTTAAAGAATTTTGTATCATATAACCTGTTTGACCATCTTAACAATTTTCCGTGCGTTGCTCTCTTGCACACTGTCAGATTTCTTATACAAATTTGTGCTTAATATCAGGAGACACTTTTACCGATGGTACAGTGAAGTACACTATGACATCCATGAATGTTCCTGAGCCTGTGATGTCTTTGGCTGTTTCACCTGTTTCTAAGGACTCAGGAGGGCAAGTGCGTACATATAAGAGCTATTTATTTTCTGTACTGGACTCAGTAATCTTATTTTTATCCTTGCTGAAGTATCTTGTTTTGACAGTTTTCAAAAGCTCTCAATCGTTTCCAGAGGGAGGATCCAACCTTTCGTGTCGGATTAGATGCAGAAAGCGGACAGACTATTATTTCTGGGATGGGAGAGTTGCATTTAGCCATTTACGTTGAGCGCATCAAACGAGAGTATAAGGTTCGTATTGTAATGTGTATATAAAAAAGTACCTACATTGGCTACATATACATTTCAGATATATGATCTTTCTTTTGCTGTAGGTTGATGCCCAAACAGGAAAGCCTCGTGTTAATTTCAGAGAAGCTATTACTCAACGCGCTGATTTTGATTATTTGCATAAGAAGCAAAGTGGGGGTCAGGGGCAGTATGGTAGAGTGTGCGGGTAAGAATTAACTGTTACTGCATTTATTTATCCACTATATAAAATTATGACTTCAATGCCAGATAATTAACTGTTTTAGCAGATACAGTATATGCGTTTAGATTCTTGAGTATAATAAATCTGGTGGTGGATGCCTTGTTTCTGGTGTGACCTGTGGTAAAATTACAAAGAGTAAGTAAACTTCATAATAACTTCAGTCTGGAATTAACATTATGAAGGTCTAACTTCTGAACGATTTTCCTGGAAGTTGAATTACAAATTGCCATAAGTTGTAATTTAACGAGGAAGGGACCTCACGAATACGAACTGAGCATACAGTATATCAGCCTAACTACTAATTAAGGATTAGTACTGTTATCTACAAATGCCGCCCTTAAAAGAATAGGCCTGTCCTATTTGATTATTTGTTACCTAGGTCATAGTACAAATCGTTAATTAGTAGTTAAGCTTGGTCAAGCCACAAGCAACAAGCCATATATACAAATATATGGGATTCACTATTATGAGCGAATCACATATTCGAATCAGACATATTACATATTCGGTAACTCTGGTCCTGCACGGGACATATTATGCAAGGAGAGACAGTGTGTATGAGGACAGGCATAAACTTCTCCTCTCTGAGGGATGGGAGGGTGAGTGGTTAATCACAAGCTGATAGGGATGAAGGAGAAGAAGCCAAAATTATTTTATTTTCATGTTATGTGTATCAAATGATCAGATGTGTGTGTGTGTATTTAAACAAAGAGAGACGCTGAATCTGCAGGTTTATGTAGGCCATCATATCCAAGTTAAGTTCAGTTTTTGGTAAAACTATTTTGAGACCTTTATGACAACCAAAATTTTAATAGGTTTCCAGTAGACTTAAGTCACTTAACCTTTCTTTCTGTTAGGAAAGGCTTTGAGTTTTGAAGTTGAAAAAAATGCCATTGGTATATCATATTATCTGTCTTTGTTTGAAGTTTGTGGTCTTCAAGCTAAGTCGGCTTATTTATTCCTCATCTTGCTGCTTTTGTGGCAGATTTATTGAACCACTTCCTCTTGGATCGACTACTAAGTTTGAATTTGAGAATATGATAGTCGGTCAAGCTATTCCATCAAATTTCATACCAGCAATTGAGAAAGGATTCAAAGAAGCAGCAAATTCGTGAGTACTACTATTTTACTATCATCTAAAGTCTAATCTGCAAAGAAAAATTATTGCCTTCCTGGCCGTTCTTAACTCACCTTTTTCTTTGTTACAGTCTGGGTGGTGGTAGTGGTGGTTTACTTAATAATGTTGCTTTAAGTTGGTTTTCTGATAGTAGTGACTTTGAACTTGACTTAGGGGTTCACTTATTGGGCATCCGGTGGAGTATGTTCGTATTTGCTTAACAGATGGCGCAGCGCATGCTGTAGATTCCAGTGAGCTTGCATTCAAACTGGCATCTATATATGCATTTAGACAGGTCCTGCCCATGCCTAAATGCTTTAATCTCTTGTCTTGTATCTCTTTGCTTCATATCTCTGAATTATCCTATTTCTGAATTAACCTTGTTTCGGTGACCAATAGTCCAAGACACTTCAAAGGACTAACTACTAAAGTATAGATGGTTTTTAATTTTTGTGTGATGATGCTTATGTTTTCCAGTAATATACTTTTTTTTCGTCTTTTGTGATCATACTTACAGTGCTATACGAAAGCAAAGCCTGTGGTATTAGAACCAATAATGTTGGTGGAGGTGAAAGCACCTATAGAGTTTCAGGGTTCCGTAACTGGTGACATTAACAAGTGAGTTTTCTCTTAAGTTAAACTTCCTCAGTAATGCTACAATGTAAGATTTTCATGTAACCACGACTTTTGAATTTTCACTTTGGCATTAGAAAATTTGTTAATAGATTTTCGCAAAATTTATATGGTTCATGTAATGGTAATTTTTATCTTGGTGTAGTTAAGCTACATTAATGTTCAAAACTGAATATTAATGTTTTGGCAGAAGTCATGTGTTATGACTTGCGACTATTTGTGAACTTTTGAAAGTTTTGTAGTATGTAGTTGCTATTATCGTTATTTATCCCGGTGCCTAATATATTGTACCTTTTGATATAAAGGAGGAAAGGTTTGATCATTGGCAATGACCAGGATGGTGATGATTCTGTTATAACTGCGCATGTAAGCAATTCTTTACTGACTGCTTGATTTATTTCACAATCTGTTTGTATGCAATCGTGGTGAGAAATAAGAACTATGATTTTCCCTAAATCTCTGCCTGATGTAACCTGCTCGGCTGTTACTATCTGGGGCTGGCTGATATCTTGGACATATATGAGCTTATAGGAGCTTTTTCATATTTGCTTTCAGCAGCCCAACCTATCCAAGATCTGCTACTGGGTCAATGAAAACTCGAAAACGTGTTCCTTGGTTATTAAAATCATGTATTTGACTTTTACAGACGTCTGCGTTCATATACAATTAAAGTTCATAAACTAACAATTGGCACCCCTTGCCCATGGTTTAACAATGTTATGCATTAAACTTTAGATGAACGGTTTGAATTTCGGCCCCTTTTAGTTTTCTTTCCAAGATACCCACTGTTGTAACTTGCAAGTATTTTAGGCCAACAACCAAGCTGATGTAGTGGCTGAAGGAAAAACAGTGTTAATATACGAATTGCGAGACATAATCGGTTCATTACAGGACAATTATTTAAAGCCATTTTTTCCTTTCATTTTACAGGTTCCTCTTAACAAAATGTTTGGATATTCCACCGACCTGCGATCAATGACACAGGTGAATATTTTCAGCACAGGGAAACCTTCTATGTTCAATCGGTGATTGAAATGTAATCATTTTCTTTATTTAAATTGCAGGGAAAAGGTGAATTCACAATGGAATACAAGGAGCATTCTCCGGTTCCTCAAGATGTGCAAATGGAATTAGTGAATGATTACAAGGTCTCCAGGGGAGAACAGTAACAATGTAACATCCGGTACACCTTCTACGACCAGTTTAAATCAGTATAGGTACCAAATTTTGATAATTAGACTGATATTTATTCGTATTTTTAATAAATTAAGAACCTGACGCATCTGAAACCACATTCTTTACTTGTCTGCGTGAAGTGTAAATTGGATTAGTTTGCTATTCCAGCCAATGGATCATCAACAACTCCCTAAATTTATGTTCCATTCGAGAATGAGAACTCCGACTCTTCAAACATGTACACGATATCCTCGAATATCCTGAATCTAATTATGAAAGCTCAAATTGGTAGTTCTATTGGAGTATCACGAATTAGGGGTTCATCATTCATCAACAGTGAATCAAACACCCATTTATCTATTGTTAAATGGTTCTCTTTATGTTTATTTGTCATGTATTGATGTATTTGTCATATTTTTTTCATCCGGTGTGGGGTGAATTACTGCCATTTCATCCGTTATGGGGTGAAATACTGTCATACGTGAGTCGTTATATATTTTGTATTTGCAATCAGATAAATATTTGTGCAAGTGCTTGTAAATGGGTCAAGGAGTCCAATTTTTTGATATAATAGATAAACGGTAAGATATCATTTATCGAATTAGACAAATTAAAAGTATTACGTAAATGATTTGATGAACAGATCAAGTGTTTGTTGCTGGGGAGTTTACTTAATCAGATAAGTGGTGTGGCGCTAGTGCGCCACTGCTTTGGTATGGAGGACAAGAGGTTGATTGTAAAACCCGATTGTACGCCTTGTACCTACGTCTATAAATGAAGAACGTATTGTAATTCCTGGCATTTGAAATATTCATGTGTCGTCCCAATGGGTACTCGGTACTTCCGGCAATTTATGGAACATTAACTGTTAAGTTTCGATTAGCAAAGATACTTGTATACAAAATTTCATAATTTGAACTACCCCGTAGTAAATAGTTTGGTGGTTCATGTTAGACCACCCTGTGAGACCAAATCTACGAGCCTCCGCTACAAACGGCATATTATCGTAAGGGCAGCATACACGAATGGGACTACGGTGAGACCAGGGATTCTTTCTCGTTATGTATAGAACAATCCTTCTTGAGCATTACTGATTCATGTCTCCTTCGAATCGCCCGACTACAATAGAAAACAATAAATAACTGAATTAAAGAACTAAGAAACAATAAAATTATTATTCCTCTTAATACAATGAAGATTAAAGATAATATGACGGAAATAAAAGGCGATAATAGGCGAACTTACCACCATCTCGTGATCCCCCATAATCTCATCTATTACCTCCTGCAATGGCCTATTGGAGTTGTTTGGGAGATGGGCAGCAAATACTGTTTCCTCTAAATCTGAAAATATAATACCACCACCATTTTAGAGAGACCAACCGCCAACGGCATGTTTAAGGCACTCTCGTAAATTCATTGTATTTTAACAAATATCATCATACAAAATTTTATATATATTAACTTTTTCAAGCATGAAATTTGGGCAAGGAACGATGAACTATTATCATCATCATCATCGTTCATCAACGCTGTACTAAAGCTCAAAAACAACACTACCCGATACCTAAAATGGTCCCGCCTATGACCTAAAATGGTCCCGCCTATGACGAATACACGACATTACCTTAGTGTTGATTCAAAATAAATAGAGGGCCTAATAGACGGCCGTAAGGACTTGGCGAAAATTGCATTAGGAACTACTTGCAAGTTAATTCTTATTCGTTTGCACATCACAAAGCTACCTGACATGTGAATTCACAGTTAAATTCATTAATAATGACAGGGTATCTTTGTAAATCAAGTTTGAATGTCTTACGCCAGAATCCGAGCTGAAATCAGAGGGCTACAATTCTATAACTTGCGTACAGAAATGCATTTTTTTTCTGAGCGAAAAGAAAATGCTACTCGTACATCACTAACAAGCACATGATGTTCTTAGTTTGTTACTGTTTTAAGCATTGCATTACCTGTTTCTTCGAAGCCGTCAATGAACATCATCATCTCTTCTCCAGTTAGCCCTGAGAGAAAGCATAACCGAGGTACTGATTTTGCAATCTGCACAAAAGAATGTAAACTTTTCATAACACAGTAAAACATCGAGATGTTCAGCTCTAAGAAAATTTGAGAATGTTCTCCATGTCGATGAAACTTGTTCATAACCCAAAACAAATGGTATTACTTCACCAATACATTTTCAGTCAGTTTCCGCATCAATGAACGAGTCAAATGTTACATCTTCGGTCTAGAACTAGATGCATCAAGTCGATAACAAAGCAGACCCGTAAACAATCTAAATGAGCACCAAGAGCAAACTGTTACTTACGCAATGGGTATCTATGATGTTTGACTAGAATAAATTACATGTAGTAGATGACAGGGAAATAATTTTAGGTAAACAGTAAACTAGTCCAACGATGCTTTTCTATTCGAGAGAAGTATAATAACATATCAACTGATACTGTATTATATGACAGGAAAGCGTAATAGACGAAGAAAATTAATGTCTAACCTTCAACTTATCCAAGCCTTCTTGCTTGCTGTTCAATGCGTCCGACAGGGGCCGAGTGATCATATCTTCTGTGCAGTATATAACCTGTTTCAATGCCGAGACATATATCCTCTCCAGAGCTTAAAGTAATTGGGAAAACAAACAAGCAGCAACACTATTTATTACGGAGTACTTGATTGACCAGTAGAACAAAGGTGAGCACTTTAGCTAGCACAAAAATAGTTCTGACAATTTTTTCCTATAAATGACGGTATATCCAACGTGTTGTTGTGTTTATTCTTCTCATAACATAGACAGAAGGAGACAAATGTTGAACCATACCTGTAAGAAATCCCCTTCTAAATCCTTCAGGAATTGCTGTATCTACAGTAAGGACAAACATTTCATCTCTAGAAGTTAGAACAGTGAAGCATGAGTAATCCATGAGTAGGCCGACTAGCATTGCAGATGCTTCGAAAAGAGGAAAAACAATTCATAGGAAATGTGAGCAGTAAACGCACAAGCGTGACCTGTAGCTGCAAATCTGCCTATCCAAACTGGTTTTGCAATTTTGCGAAGCTCAAGCCTAAATTTACGCTTCAAAACATTTCTACGGCAAGTATTGTAGGGAGGGTGTTTGTAATTCCCACTTTATATAGAAGTAATGGATGAAAAAAGGAAAAACAGGAAATGTAAAGCTGGTTTAAATAGTTACCTTATCTGCCTCTTCCACTCCGAATCCGAGAAGCAATATGGCCTGTAAAAGCAATACAATATTTTTCAGGTCTAGTTCAGAGAGAAGACATTCACTACAACATGTTGCGAACCACTACTTCAGCGACACCAACACCACTATCATTGTGCCTTAAAGGCTCCCCCCCTAGGACTGGTTAATGGGTTGGATGTATAAGAGATTATTACTGTGTTGAAGAACATGGATGTAGTCTACGTCTTCTCGAATGATCAATGATTAAAATTGTGTCTAAATTTGCATAAACCAAGTGCTATTTCACAATGTAAGAAGCTCAGACAGTACAAAGAGTCAATTTTTGTTTGTTCCATCATTAAATAGTGAATCTTTGACTCCATCGAGAAAGAAAAATAAAGCGGATTCATCTTCAATTAAGCAAATTCCGTTCCAAAAACCCTTTCATCTAAAATGCTGTTTTTGGCCGATTTGAACGACAGTCACCTAAAATTTGACAGTCATAAGAGGATACAATCCCAGTTGAAGCCCGTGGTTGATTGACAGTCACCTAAAATTTCGATTTAAGGCATAACCGAGAATTATCACGGCCCTTTCATTGATATAAGAGTCAAAAACTGCAACCAAAATAAAGCAAACTCACCGGAGGCCCGTAACCAGGATCTTCATCATTCATAGGAGCAAACTTTGATTCTTCTTCTTCTTCCTCCACATTACTAGGTAGTCCTGTTTAATAGCATGTAGTACAGGTTCAATTTTATTATAACTAAAATTATTTTCTTGTTTTCTTCGACAAGAGAAGATATCATAAAAATCGCTCATACGACAGCATTCATATATGATGTCTACCTTACAATGCTACATGAATTTCTTCAAAGTTTACATGTTCTGATTATCCTTCTATACTTTGGTAAAACCATACTTTTTAATCTAGCAAACAAACAACCATCTCAAGTTTAAATGTTTAATCTTTGTTAGCTATGAGCAACATCGACAACAACATTACCACAGTGCCTTGAAGGTTCCCGCAAACTGTGGGGTAAGGAGGTCAGATGTACGCAACCTTGCACTTGTGCTAGGAACACAAATAGACTGTTTTCGAATGACCCCATGAAGAAAATTACGTCGAAAGACCGTGAAATTCCTCGGAGAACATTACGTAACACGATTACAACAATAAACACATGATATTATTGTATAAGAATGAAATGTCAAGTAAAGCAGGTAAAAAGTAAACATGCATACCTTCAGAAGAAACTCTGAGTTTATGACTAACTTTGTTACACAGTGAGTAAGAGTAAGAAAATGGAGAAGGTGTGCGAGAAGTAATACTAAAAATAGATGATAATGGTGAGCATAGTTTAGGAAAATGAAGAAAAGAGGCAGTAATTTCATTGATGCAAACTCCATTAATACTATGTGTGGCCATGGCTATTTGTCACACTTACTGCCTTTATCCACTTATTATTACTTGTCCTGTATAAATTCCTCAGCTTATATAACTTAGTATACACCCTAATAGAATATAACTACTCCAGAATATATGGTCACAACCGTCATCTTAAGGTTTTGGTTGAAATGGTTCATCTATCACTCCCTACTGGCTACCGCTAGACCTGACCAACTAACTGCAGGCCCGGCCCAGCCATCGTGTGCGGCCAGGTCCATTTTTGCAGCCTGCCATATATTGAGCCCGGCCCGCCGAAGCCCATTAATAATAATAATAATAATAATAATAATAATGAGCCTAAGTTAGGGCTAAATTTAAGCCAACTGGGCTTGTGCAAGCCGTTCCATCAGACGTGTCGAATTTGGCTAGAGGAGCCCCGCTTGTGGACAAGTATATCTCGTAGCCTCCTACTATCGTTGCAAAGTGCAC
Organism: Heliosperma pusillum; assembly: GCA_022085475.1. Classification (NCBI taxonomy): domain Eukaryota; kingdom Viridiplantae; phylum Streptophyta; class Magnoliopsida; order Caryophyllales; family Caryophyllaceae; genus Heliosperma; species Heliosperma pusillum. The sequence continues at coordinate 77,769 of JAIUZE010045639.1, read as the reverse complement.
ACTTTTCTTTTTGTTCCGGGGAAAGCCTCACCAATCTATATATCCATCCATTTTTAGTAAAGCAATGTCTAAACTGTTAAGTTATCCTAAATTTGTTCGTAAGGATAAAGGATATAGAATATGCTTGAGTGAAATTCTAAGGGTCTAAGATTAAAATCGCTCTAAAAACAATCTTGTGGATTTATTTATGATGTGCGATTATACTTTCTAGATGGCCACTATGTCACATCGGTAAAATGGTGCGTAACCTCCGGTATATATCAAATATATGTATGGTTCTGCATGCTATTACATATGTATGATCGTGAGTTACTTGGTGTGCACCTAGTAAAAAAAGTAATGAGTTCCTCGTTATCCACAATAATATGCCATAATTTACTAAAGTCAACAAAAACACACAAATATTTAATTAATACATTGCATCGCTATTATCCACACTCGGTAATTCTTGCTCAAGGAGTTATACTATTACATTACCCTCTTTAGGCGATGAAAAATTGTTTCCTACCGTGAATCTTATTGACGTTGTCTCTTGGTTCAATAATCGTATTGCTACCTTTTATTGCATTCAACGATCATTACTACGATTACAACAGACCCACGAGCCTCAAGAAACGTTCTAGTGGACAATCCCTCGCCAGCAAGAGATCTTTTATAACTTGCATTCTTGTGCTTTGGTATAAGTAAGAGTGTACACCAAGATCCAACAAAAGTACCAGATCATGACACGAGAACTATATTAACTACTAAATAAGTTCAAATTTGAATTATTTTGACTTTGGGAGTGACATTTATTATACATTTATACCAATAACCAAGTTATTCGGGATTTATAGGTTTTGATAGGTTATAATATTATGCTAATTCTGTTCATCATATAGTCATACAAATCAAACTTATAAGATAAACTCAATTCATAAACATTGTAATAATTATTTATTTATCATTTTCCTTCATTTTTAGTGTAGACACCTTATTCAAAGATAAACAAGTGAGATGGCAGTTCGATGGCCCGGCCCGCTGTGCCTCATCCTGCAGGTGGCAAAGCTCAGGCGCGATTAGTGGGCCTTTGCTGTGCACGTGACTAACATGCCCGCCAAATTGCCGTTGAGGCTCGGCTCGTGGGACGACCGTCGCGTCGTGCCATGCCTGGCCATGGGCTATCGTCGTGCTTGGGCTATTTTTATTTGTTTGTTAGTTATTTACTCCTAATCTGTCGTGCCTACCTGGACCTAGTCGCGCCTAACCTGTGTGCCTTGGGGTCGAGTTGGGCCAAGACCCATATCAAAATAATTTTATGTGTCATGGCTTGCTATCTAGCAAAACTTAGCGTGTCGGGACGGTGAGCGTGCCACTCGACTCGACCCGGTTTGCCACCTACCAAATCAACTAACCAAGTGGATAATAAGAGTATTAAATAGTTACAAGACACAAGTGAAATAAATGACATGGCTAGACTTGATTGGAACATACCACAACTCTTGACGTAGCATCATCATCACTCAACAACATAATTATCAGACTTATGACTTCACGACCCTCAATCTCAAACCGGATATCAAATCACTTCCGATAATCCGATTTCCCCCTCACCACCACCAAAACCACCACAATGCGGCGGCGCAACCACCAACCACCTCTCCTTCTCCTTCTCTTCCTCCTCCTTCCTCTCTACACCTTCGCCAAACGCCCATACGTTCTCGTCCTAACCCAAGACGACCTCCACGACTCACCCGATCCCTCCCCCGACTCGTCCGATTCCGACTCGTCCGAGTGGGACGAGTTCGGCGATTCCGATTCCGACTCCAACTCCAACTCTGACTCACCTCTCTCCTCCTCCACAACCTCCTCCGACGACCTAAACTCCGGTTCATGGCGCCCGGTCCTCGAACCCGAACCGGAACCCGAACCGGCGTCCGAGCGGGGATTATACTACTCCGGATTATCCAAGTTGATCGACGCGTCGTCGTCCGGTGACGTGATGACGATGGAGGAGGCGACGAGTGAAATCAAGGCGGCGGCGAAAGGAGGCGATCCTCATGCGAGGTCTGTGTTAGGGTTTTTGTATCAATTAGGGATTGGAAGAGAGAGAGATCAAGCTAAGGCGTTTTTGTATCATCATTTTGCTGCAAATGGCGGGAATTTGCATTCTAAGATGGCGCTTGCTCATACTTATGCTAGACAACATGTATGTTTTAATTTTAATTTAGTTTCATTTTGTTAGGTTTTGGTTTTGATTTGATTCACGTTGTTTTCGAAGCGGTTTTGGAGTAGTTTGATGTGTTGTTGATGCTTTTTTTAGGTTGACTTGTTTTGATTGAATTGATGTTGTTTAGGAAGGAGATTGGAGTAGTAGTTTGATGTGTTGATTGTTGTCAAGTGTATTTTGTTTGTTTGATTCTGAGTTTGATTGAATTGAGCTTGTTTAGGAAGCGAATTGGAGTATTGAGGTGGTTTAGGAAGCAAATTGGAGTAATTTGATGTGTGGATGGTTATTTAGCGTATTTTGTTTGTTCGATTTTGAGTTTGGTTCAACTGAGGTTTTTTAGGAAGCGAATTGGAGTAATTTGATGTGTGGATGGTTATTTAGCTTAATTTGTTTGTTCAAATTTGAGTTTGGTTCAGTAGAGGTTTTTTAGGAAGCGAATTGAAGTATTTTGATGTGTTATTAATGCTTAGTTAGCCTAATTTGCTTGTTTGTTTTGATTGAATTGAGGTTATTTTTAAGAAGCGAATTGGAGTAATTTTATGCGTGGATGGTTATTTACCTTAATTTGTTTGTTCGATTTTGAGTTTGGTATAATTGAGTTTTTTCAGGAAGCGAATTGGAGTATTTTGATGTGATATTAATGCTTATTTTGCCTAATTTGCTTGTTTGTTTTGATTGAATTGAGGTTATTTTTAAGAAGCGAATTGGAGTATTTTGATGTGTTAGTAATGCTTCGTTAACCTGGTTTGCTTGTTTGTTTTGATTGAATTGAGGCTGTATTTAAGAATAGAATTGGAGTATTTGGATGTATTATTAATGATTATTTAGCCTAATTTGCTTGTTTGTTTTGATTGAATTGAGGTTATTTTTAAGAAGCGAATTGGAGTAGATACTAGATGGATGGATGTATTGATGGTTATTTAGTGTAATTTTTTTGTTCGTTTTGATTGAGATACAAATTGGAGTGGTTTGATGTGTTAGTGATTATTTGTCATAATTTTTTTCGTTTCTGAATTGAGGGTTTTTAGGTAGGAAGCGAAATGGAACAGTTTGATGTGTTAATGCGTATTTAGCATAATTTGCTGGTCATTTTGATTTTATTGAATTGACTTTTGTTCAGTTTGGCGTAGTGATGATCAGGTTTAGGAAGCGGATTGGAGTGATTAGTGCTATGTTGCTCGGACTCAGTTAGTATCCCGGATGCGTGTCCATGTGTTGGATTCGTGTATTTTATGAAATGCATGTTATTTTTGTCTAAAATGAAGTTTTCGAGTGTCTTGAGTGTTGAGTATCTGACATGGGGATGCAAGGTAATATTGAAGAGTCCGAGCAATATAGATTAGATGTGTTAATGTTTATTTAGCATAATTTGTATGTTTTGATTGAATTGAGTCTGTACAGTTTGGTGTTGAGATGGACAGTTGATCAGTGTTAGGAAGCGAATTGGAGTAGTTTGATGAGTTGATGCTATCAAGTTGGAATCTTTTTGGACAAATATGCTTGATCTAAGCGTTTTATTTTGTTTCATTTTGTTTTGACAATATTGAGGTTATTAATTTGGCGTAGAGATGATTGGTTTAGGAAGTGAATGGATTTATTTGATATGTTCATGCGTAGGAATTGGGAGTATTTTGTAGAAGAAACATGGTTTAAGCTCATTTAGTGAGGTGTGTGCTTGAGGAGCGAGGGAAACTTATTATAAAAAAATCGGATATTTTAGGAGGCAAAATTGAAATGTTGAATGTTATGGCGAATTTTGTATTGTTAGAACGAATTCACTGTGATGTATGGTGGAACTTTCATGGTCTTTGTTTGATTACTCTTCCTAGAAAGTCAAAAATGTGATTTTACGCAAGAGTCCAAGATGATGTAACACAATGTGCTGATGCTATCAAATTCGTGTGATGAACATGTTTGCATCGGTAAATTGTGAATCAGTTGAGCTTAATTAAATTGCAGTATTGTGTTATTTTTAGTATTTTTTAGAAATAAGGTGTTTAGTTGCAAGAAATGAAGATGTACATTTGACTTAATAACAATAGTAATATTGGTTAAGGATTTAAGGTAGCATATTTCTTTTCAAGTTTGCTTTAATTTGTTGAAAGTGGTGCAGATGCATGAAAAGGCAGCAAAACTCTATTGTGAATTAGCAGAAGTCGCGGTGAAAAACTTCTTGATTTCTAAGGATTCACTAGTGATAGAACCGGTGAGGATCCACGTAGGCGCAGAGGAAAATAAGGAAGCTTTGAGGAAGTCTAGAGGGGAGGATGATGAGGATTTTCAAATACTGGAGTATCAAGCACAAAAGGGCAATGCTGGGGCGATGTATAAAATGGGTTTATTCTATTATTTTGGCCTTAGAGGTTTGCGCCGTGATCCTGCCAAGGCTTTGTCTTGGTTCTCGAAAGCTGTTGAGAAAGGAGAACCCAGGTCGATGGAATACCTTGGTGAGATTTATGTAAGGGGAGTTGGGGTTGAACGGAATTACACTAAAGCTTTGGAATGGCTTACTCTTGCTGCTAAACAGCAACTTTACTCTGCTTATAATGGCATTGGATATTTGTATGTCAAAGGTTACGGAATAGAGAAGAAGAACTACACTAAGGTAAGATCAAGTTGTGGTTCGCCGCTGGTTTTCTTGTTTTGGTAATTAAATTTCTTTTAGATGGGTAATAAGTTGTTGCTCATAACTTATTTTGTTGGTCATTAACGTTAAAACTGTCTATGTTGTAGTTAGCATTATAGTTTATTAACGGAGCACTTAAATGGGTTTTAGCTTTTAAGTAGGTTTTTTGGAAGCTCTATGGCACCTAAATGGTATTTATAACTGTCCTGATTTAACAATGCTTTGTGTAGTGACATTATTTATTTCAACATATTGATCTCGTTATCTAGATATACTGGATTTGTTTATCAAAATTACCTAATTTATTTATTGTTTATTTGAATAGGCAAGAGAGTTTTTTGAGAAGGCTGCTCAACATGAGGACTCTGGCGGCTACTATAATCTTGGGGTGTTGTACCTCAAAGGGATCGGATTAAAAAGGGATGTGAAGCTGGCGCGCCAATATTTCTTGATGGCTGCTAATACTGGTCAACCAAAGGCTTTCTACCAGTTGGCGAAGATGTTTCACACTGGTGTTGGTTTGACCAAGAATCTTGAGACGGTATGTTGATTTTGTTCTTCTTTATGTCGTATCATCTACTTGACATTCCAGGTCAACCTTTCTGCCTTCCTTTCATTGGCTTGTCTATGAGTATCTGTCTTGTGCGTGGTTGTTTTGGGGCTAAAGAGGGCTCGAATTAATCTGTCAAACGTAGGGCTTTGAGCGTGGTGCTTGGTCACACCCTCTAAATATTAACAGTAGAGATGCAGCCAAGAACAGCATTACTTCTTTTCTTCCTGAAAAAAAAAGTAACAGTGGTACATTATAAAGCTAACATAACTACTGTAGTAATGATGTAAAAATGGCACTAGGCCCCCACCTTATCAGGTTCAATTTGTTGTAAAAATGGAAGTTTTTTTTTATTGGACTGAAAGATCAGAATAATTTATAATAGCCTAATGGGCCATACGTGATCCGGCAAAAATAGAGTGTGAAGGCTCAAGTGCTCTACCTTTTAAACTTCAGGCACAAGCGCTCACCTTTAGACTACTGTTAAGACTTGAGTAACGAGAATAGTAGTATATTTCTGGTTAAATACAATGCACTGACATCATTTTGCCATTCAGCTTCTGGATGTTTTTACCAGATATTTTAGGGCTTGCTTGGTATCCTGTTTGTTTTTTTGTTTTCACACTTTTGTAAAAAAAATGCAGATTTGAAAACCAAAATAGTGGTGCTATACGTGAATTGTCATTTTCACTCGTAACATAAGAGGGATAAAATCAACCAACTGTTAGTTAGCTTATCAACTTGTTTAACTAACTTCTACGATACAGAAGCTAAGAAGGGTGAACTGAAAACATGCACTACTTCAATGAAAGTGAATGTCACAAACTCCCTGGGAACCTTTGTAAAGTCCAACAAAAGTCGAGTGAGGATGAATGGGAGTAATTTCCCTTTTAAGTAGTATACAGCGAGAAGGATCAGTCTCTGGAGGAGGGTTTGCAAATTTCTACCGACACGAATATTTAACCATTGTTTTAATAGTTATTATGAAATTAGGAGTTACTTCTATAGTTCTATGTTAAAGAGGTGGTTTGACGTTACTATCAAGCTTAAAAAATTAGCCGAAGGTCAAAGGGAATACGAATATCAAAACAAGCGAAAGAAGGCAAAGAAGACAACGAGATAAAAATAAACTCAAACCCTAGCATTTGCATTAGGTCTCCCTCTAGTCTTCTCCATTCAAGTCATATTTCCTTCCATTCCAGTCTCTCTCAATTTTGTTTGTTTATTTTATGCATTATGTGTTCACACTGATTTTCTTTCTTCGTACTGCCTCGTTTTGTCTATACTTAGAGTATCTTAATTTGCTTTTTGCTTTTTGCTTTTTTGTCTTTTTTTTTTGGTTTCTTCATGTTGATAACGATTTCATAGGAAGGTTCATGTTAGGATCCTCACTTGTAGTTGGCTTTTGAGTCATGAGAAAGACTAAGGTCAGATATACGATTATACGTGATCGTTTTACCTAGTTGGTTCGGTCTTTGTAAGATACTTGAGGTATAACATTTGTAGTAGGTGTGTATACCAATACTAATATTTCCTAAAGGCGAAAAAATGTTGTAGGAGATGCTCTCAGAATCCAACAAGAATTAAGTTAAATAGGTTATCTGCATCCTTTTATGTACATTCAGCCTATTGTTTGTTGCTCGAGCTTTGGTCTGTTTTTGAGTATTTTAAAATTAATCTAAACTTAATTGTCACTGAATGGTTCTTAGGCTACTGCGTTATACAAGTTAGTTGCAGAGCGGGGACCATGGAATTCGTTATCTAGGTGGGCCCTGGAGGCTTACCTGAAGGGTGATGTGGGAAAAGCATTACTTCTATACTCGAGAATGGCGGAAATGGGTTATGAAGTAGCACAAAGTAATGCTGCATGGATTCTTGACAAAGTTGATGAACCCAGTCTGTGTCTGGGAGCATCTGGATTATGCACAGATACTGAAAGACATCAAAGAGCACATTATTTATGGTGGCAGGCTTCTGAGCAGGGTAATGAACATGCTGCCTTGCTGATTGGAGATGCATATTACTATGGCAGGGTACGCACTTTCTGCTGATATGTTTATCAATCAATCAATCATTTAACGCTCTCTCCTTCCATAATTTTGTATACGTTATCGTATTTGACTTTGGAGATTAGATGATCTCGACTTTGACCTCTTTTTTCCGCAATGTTGTTCAATAGTTACAACTTTTAGAAAGATGATAAAATGAAGTTGTTTTCATAAACCAGATGTGGCAAATTTTACACCGTCTACCCAATATATATTTGGACAAACTAATGGCCAAAGCTGACTCGGTTCTACCGAAGTCAACTGGGGATAATAATTTGGGATGGAAGTAGTTTAAGTTTTGAGAGTTTTATCGCTGTTGAGAGTTTGCCTTATGTTGGCTATTCTTTTTAGGGAACGGATAAAGACTATGAACGGGCTGCTGAGGCATATAAGCATGCAAAATCACAGGCTAATGCACAAGCCCTGTTCAATCTAGGTTACATGCATGAGCATGGCCAAGGACTTCCATATGATCTTCATCTTGCTAAGCGCTACTATGATGAAGCTTTGGAGACAGATCCTGCTGCAAAATTGCCTGTCACACTTGCACTTACCAGCTTATGGATTAGAAAGAATCACGCGGACAGTTTTTTGGTGAGTATTTCAATCTAGCTTGCTTAAATATTCAGAAATCTTTAGACAATCAATCTTCATACACACCGTGCACCATTTATCTTGCTGATGTTAAGAGAAATGGAAAGAGCACCATATTTTGAGAAAGTCAGATTGTTTCGATCATACACACTGGTCTTGTTTTTCTAAAAATTACCATTTTGAATATTTTATGTAACTGATGTGAAGAGAAAAGGAACTAATACCGTAACTTTAGTTTTCTTTTCCAATGTTTTGATCTTTGTCCTTTTGGGGTAAATTATTTCCTGGGGCTGTTGATTCGAAGATTTTAAATCTAGACGAGTGTCTGTAACCATTATGTGTAGTACAGTCCATTAAATGCCACAATCTTAAAATCATAGTTGAATTGATGTTTATACTTTCAAATGCCACAATCTTAAAATCATAGGTATTAGTAGTTTCTTGTTCATTACTCTCAAAGAAGTGTAGTACAGTCCATTAAATTAATTACTGAACATTTTTCAGAAACAGAGGCCAATTCTTCACATTTTGAACACATTTAGTTCTAAGTCAAAGTTGAATTGATGTTTATACTTCTTATAATAACGTTGAGAAAAATGGCATATTTATTGTGGAGTTGGTGTTGATACATAGCGATAGCAAAGATAAAGAGAGGGAGTGTTTCGTGGTGTGTGAGCATGAGTAGAAGATCCGGATGAATTCGAATAACCCGTAGATTCGTAGAGAATTCTCTTGATGTTGTAGGAGGATTTTTCTGAGTCAGGTATATTTATTGGGTTGATATATCGGTAGTTGACATGAATTGGTAGGACTTTTAATCATGGCTATTGTCCGGTGATGTCAGGTTTATGGCACTAATCTCATATGAGAGGATCTCATGATATTATTATCGTGACACTTGCCATTTTAAAAGTAATGGGATATTTAGGCTTTGAATTAGCGAGTCAATGGGTGGGTTTATAGGTAAATTTGGATTGGTCTCGGCCTCTCGGGGTGTGATGTTTGCACGAGACCTTTTTTTTTTCACGAGACTAATTGGTTTTCTTCTCGTATGGGCAAGTTTATGTACTTTGTAGTGCCATAAGTCCTTAGAAACTAAACCCGAATATGTAAAGAAGCAACAACTGATGATGAACTTATCTTACCTAACTATTTGTTGTGTCATTTTCTCTAGTGAACTAACTTGGATTTGTTAATCTTTAACGTAACTTGGTTCTGACATGTTGATTATAAGGCGGTCAAAGCTAGACTTAACTCACTTAAGAAAGAAAAGCTACATATGCTATGCTCTGTTTTGGTAATCCTATGTGATATCATATCTTCATATGTCCTTGTCATGTAAATAGAGCGACGAGTACAGTTTTTCAGTCTTTCAATATGTTAGCAGAGTATAAATTCCGTCATTCTGTTCATTACTCTATTATGACTTAAGAGGTCAGTTTGTGGAAATGCTTTATATATTAAATAAATAAAAGTGCTCGATTGATGCTAAATAAAAGTGCTAGATTGGAGGGAAAGTATCATTCCGAATAAAAATGCTTCCAGAATGTTCTTTTCTTAGCACACTTGTACTGAACTATGGATGTGAACTTTTCTCTTTGCAGGTACACACTATTGACGCTTTACCTGAATTGTATCCGAAAATCGAAGCTTGGATTGAAAACACGGTTTTGGAGGAAGGGAACGCCACTATTCTTACGCTTTTTGCTTGTCTTTTGGCTGTCCTTTACCTTCGTGAGTGGCAACATCGTCGTGTTCCTGCTCCAGCTCCGGAAGCTGCTCCAGTGCAACATCTCAATGAGCAACTCATCCAACCAGTTCACTAGGGAATCACCCTTTTAGAAAAAAATGCTATTTTTTCTCTTTTCCCTTTATATAGTGTATAGGTTTATACATTTGTTTGAAATTACCCTTTTCGATTTCAGGTTCTTCGAAACCCCACTAATTTTATGTATATTCAGGTTTTCTACCCCAAAAGAAGGAAAGATTAGATTTGTAGATTAGTATTAACTGGCTGCTGAGGTTGAAGTTTTTGAAACTTGAATAGTTGAAAATTTGTTTAATGCCACTTTTTCCCTTCTTAGGGATTTCAGTCCATTGTTTTGGCCTTCGTAATATAGTTGGTTACGAAAGATTATGGTACGTGGTCCTTTGTTCATCCTAGTCAACATGGCCATAGCGGTTCATGCTTGTTTATATAGCCAACTATTATGCAATGAGCGTCGAACTGAGATAAGCTGTATCCATATTGTGCAAGGTCCGCTTGAACATCATGATCTTAATTGGTACTTTCGTTTAGAACTCAACCACGACCTTAGTTTGACTTCTAATACCATATTTCAGGTATCAAACTCAACTTATGGTTGCAAATGCAGCTTTGGTGTTGAGTTCAAACACCCTAACTCGTTAAGTCCCGAGCTCAAGAGGGGTACCAGTACTAATCACGTTTTTGGTAAAGGGATGTCAAGTTTGTTGTCGTTTGAGGCTTACGCTCGTAACTGTAGCTGAAGTAGGGCGTGCATGAACGTAGTGAACAAGGTGGTCGTAATGGTGACATGCAGAATACGCTTGCAAATTAAAATGAAATGATAATGGCTCTGTACTTTCGTTGTTCGCCCACTTTGTTTATGCTCCTACGATTCAATTGTATTCGTAGAACTGTCGATACAACATATCTTAGGGAGAAATTGCATTTTGTAGGATTTATAAAAAAGGGTCTTGTGATAAATGATAATCGTTCAAGAATTACTCAATACAACTTTGTCCAATCTTTCCTCGATTACATCTTTCTATCTTACATTCTGTGCAACCTACGTAACATGTTGAAAGAACACACGTCACGTCAGGATTTTTGCATTTCGGCGACGGATCATTTGCCCCGGAACCTCCACGGGGGAGGAACGGTTGGAAAGGCTCCATGATAACGATTATAAAGCTGTGCCTGATCAAAGAACCTAGTTCTTTGCCACACTGGCCAACCCAAGTACACAAGAAGCTCAACATATGCAAACCCAAAGTCAGAATATGGGGAATGCGGGCGAAAATGCAAGTTCAATGATAAGGGCAGTGAATGAATCTGTTGGCAGAAAAGTCTTTGAAGTTTGAACCAATGTTGTCAGCATGATGTCTACCTTAGGTAGCCAGAGAACATATTTGGAGAGGACCTCTCCGGTAACCGGAGGGGAGGGTAAGGTGGTACTCACACCCTCCATTTATTCTCTTCCTCCTTTGTTAAAGAAACTACCACCGTTGCAAAGGTATCACACCTGTAAAGTTGCAAGTGTCAAACGAGAGTTCTTTTTTACAGTTTTACTACAAGGACCGGAGAAAATAAACAAATGTCTTACTTAGATTAAGCAGCAAAAAAAAAATCACCTCTCAAAAGGGACTTCTAATGGCAGACTAGGTAGCACGGACACTTCTACAGTCTAGCGTGTCCGTGTCGTGTCGGACACCATATCGTACACCGATACCCGTACGACGCTACGGAATACGTGTTGGACACTCAATGAGCCGTGTCCAATTTTTTATTATTATTTTAAGGTTTGGACACTTCTCAGCCACTTGAAGACAGCATACTATAAATATCATGGGATGTAATTTAAAACTCTTCATGATAAAACCATGCTTATCTTTTGCATATATGACTTATTTTCTGTATATACTGGAAAATGACTTACACTTAATCTAACCTTTATGTTTTAATTAATTAGTATATACTACTTAATCTGAATATTTATTTTTAAATTTAATATAAGTACTTTTATAAAAATAAAGTTTTACTTTTAGAACTATACAACATATATTTTATTAAATTTAAGAAACGTGATCCGTGTCCTACATTTCACGGGAGGCCATACCATCTGACCAGTTTGTGTCCGTGTCTGTTTCGGTGCTACTTATATTGCAGATGTAAAATAAATCCCTTTTATAAAAACCCGGAGAAAGAGTGAGAAAAATCAGAAAAAGGTTGATTTTTCTTGCATGTCTGGCTGAATGGAGTACCAGTTGGCCTGTCAACCCAGTTGTGTAGGCAGGGTTTGGGTATATGTATCATGTATAAATATGGGTTGGAGTCATAAAGGGTCCATGTAGCGTTAGGGTCAGAATACAAATCAAAAATAGATTCCAACAGCTTACACTTGCCTCTGATCGCCAACTGTATTTGGCTTAAGCGGCGGATGTGTCCATCTGAATGTTATTCTAGTAGAAGAATCTTGTGTACACAGCAGGAGGCTCTAGCAAGATCACGTTCCTGGCCCTCGTTGATTCTGCAGGAAAATGTTGGGGGTCAATCACACAGATATATCAATTTTTGAAGTACTTCGTATAAAGTGAACAATATATAGAAATGAGTAATTATTAAAACTACAGCAGGAAAATAGTTTTCAAGACCATTATGTTAAACAACTCCGAAGTTTCATGGGTAGCAATCAATTTTGATTTGTACCATTCGAACATATCCAATTAAATCTGTTCTTTAGTGCCTAAAGCATGCAAGCTAATGCAGAAATTGGATAACAATAAGCCCATTAAAGTTTAAAATTACAACTTTCAAAGCTGAAGATAATACCTTCTGCATCGCGGCATTAGTAGCCAAATTTTTTATCTCATCAGCACCTCACCAACTGATTTGAGGCTCCAATACAAGTGATTCATTTTCTCCTATGCTTGTTTTGGTGTCTTCCAATATTAACACCATACATAAAGAACATCGTCAATATTGAAGTCTGTACAAAATTATCAACATAACGACTTTCAAAGGGACCCACTAGGGCAGTAGCAGTGTAGCACAAGAAGTAGACAAAAAAAGGCTCTCTATAGTCTATTCAAAGTAACTACACCTGAGGATCCTACAAAGGGGAAAAAGGTAACTAGACCCGACAAAGACTAACCCAAGCCAACTATAACTTGAAACCCTACTTGCGCATAATCCGCAAATCCAGCTTTTACAACCAAAAATCGGGGAGGACCGGTCAGCTAGACAGTTGCTGATCGCGTCAATCTATATATCAAGTACACAATCTTGTTAACGCAATACTGCTCACCCGCTAGCACACATATACCCAACCACAGAAAAAAAAAGCCCTTTAATCTTTATTCTCAAGCTAATTAATCATCATAGATGACAATAATGTATTGATTTTACGTATAAAAAAACTAAACTGCACCAAAATCCATGAAAAAAGAGTCTTCATTCGCAAATCACAAAACACACAACCAGGCAACAGACTTCAGAGCTCCAATCTGTTAGAGTGCCATCGATTAGTGGAGGTAAGATATCAAACATTAAAATGACTATGGTAAGTTTCAGATATAGGTAAACAGATAAAAAAAAAGTTTTGAAGATGGCTCTCATAGATTTTTTTAAAAAGAAAGAAATACAGTCACATAAGTTTGGTAAGTTGAAAAGAAATACGAGTAACAAAATTTCTGAAAGAATAAGATAAGTATCAATAAGTTCTGAGAAAATAGCCTAAAGCGTTTAAGAGACAGTAAAAAAAGCAAGGAGAGAAGCAAAGAGGCTATATCAGGCTATCAAATTGCATTATAGGCGTGTACTAAGGAGAAGATGGAGAGAGAGGGGAGCTAGGGGGTTGGGTATTCAAAGCTTAGTAGACTAGAGCGTAATCCTCTAAATCATCAGTACTCTCAAAAACGACTTCCTTAAGTTAAGGCAATAGATATAAGGCCTGAGAGAAGAAATTAAGTCAAATACAGAGCTATAAGCTAAGAGATTAATTTTTACTCGTACCTGCTAATATGCCAACTGCAGGGCTACATGTTGTCATTATATTCAATGAGTTTGCCTGATCCGCTCCAAGTTTCAAATGCCTGGGATTATAAGAGAAGATTAGGTGTGCTAGCTAAACAGTTACAAACTGATGATTATAACTACACTTACTGTTGAAGCATAAGCTAGTCGGCGGTTCGTTAGTCGTTACTAAGAGAACCCAATTGACTCATTGGAACTAGCTCAATCCCTTAAGTGGATTTTCTTAGCTTTCAGTATGCCACGTTCCAACACTGACATGGTTATCTGATCTGGCTGTAAACCTTGTGCGGTCATAGCATCGACGATGGACACCGCGCTGTCCACATCACCAACTCGGCAAAAGCCAGAAAGGAGAGCTGTGTATGCCACAGTATCGGGCTGCAGACCATTTTCCATCATTTCTTCGAACAACTTAAAAGCATCCTGGACACCATCCAACTTGCTTTTTCGGTCAATTAACACTGTATAACAGACGACATCAGGTTTCACCTGCATTTCCGCCATCTCATTCCTAATTGCTGATTCCATCATTGCGGCTTTTTCCCTGATAGAAGCTTTTGTAGAAGAGGACTTCTCCATGCTTGATTTCAAATGACCATCGAGTAAAACAGTGTAACTAACGACATCAGGGGTAATGCCTCTACGCTTCATATCATGAAAAAGTTCAAATGCCTCCAACATCAAATTACCACGGCAATAACCATTCATCATTATAGTGTACATAATGGTATCGGGAACCATTCCTCTCTTTATCCAACTATCAAATACCCATCGTGCCTTTTCAAGATCACCGATATTACACAAAGTTGCAATGAGCTTCGAATACATTTTGATGCTGGGATTATCTTCTGATATCAGAAACGCCTGAAATAGTGTAAATACACTCTCAACTTCACCTTCCATGAATAAGCTATTTAGCAACCTCATTGAAGTCTTTTTCTTTATCGGAATGCCAAGTTTGACCATCTTGACAAAAAGTTCAAAGGCTTCCAATGTGTGCTTTGCATCAGTATAACCCTTAATCATAGCAGAAAAATTATCCGGGTGCTTGTCTTTTAAACTATTAAAATATATCTCAGCTTCTTTGACCTTTCCTCCTAAACAAAAGCAGTCAATGATTTTATTCTCCATAGCAAGATCTGGCATCAATCCTTGGGTCCTCATGTGGTCAAGAAGGTCAAATGCCTCTTTTGCGAGCCCATTTCTAGCAAAACCACCCACAAGAATACTGTAAATAACATGATCAGCCTCAACACCGTTGTTTTTCATTTCCTCAAACAAATTCCAAGCATCAACAAGTTTTCCCTCAAGACAGTAGCCATTGATCAAAGTCGAGTAGTGAATTATATCTGGGACCATATTTCGATGCTTCAGCTCCTCAAACAGCCCTGTGGCTTCTTTAGATTTGCCCACCTTACATAAAGCATTGACCCAAATGTTGTAACAAACTTCATCAAGAAATACTCCTGTATCCTTACATGTCTTAATTTCACTGATAACTTCTTCAAACAATCCCATAGAAGTCAAGCATTGAAGAATAGCAGTAACAATAAAACAATCTATCTTCAAACCTTTCAAAAGCATATCGCTTCGAAGGGAGACTGCTTTGACTACATTTGCACTCTTACAATATGCATGAATTAGAGCACTATAGCAATACGCACTAGGGGCTAACCCTTGATTCTCCATGTCAAGCAAAACACCCTCAGCTTCACTCATTTTCATCTCATTGCAAAAGCCACGAACCACAACATCATAAGCAAAGTTATCAAACGGGACCGTAGAAGTCCTCCACGCCTTAATCATGTTATATGCTAACTCTGAATTTCCTTGTGAGCAAAGCCCTTCAATGTATATAGTGTACGAATATTCATTAGGATTCACACCAGCATCCTCCATCTCCTTAAGAACATCAAGCGCTTCTTCTAAACACCCTTTTCTACAAAGGGCCTTGATCAGAAGATTATAAGTATATACATTAGGCTCTAACCCCAACCTCTTCAATTGTTGGTAAACAGCCACAGCCATATCCCGCTTACCATGCTCAATTAAGCGGTTAATCAAATAATTACACGTAAAAATACATGGCAAAAACCCTCGACTACGAGTTTGAAATAAAACATCTATAGACTCATCAAACATACCCAAACGAACATACGCCTTCACCAGGCCATCAAACACCCTAATCAACGAACCCGTCCCTTCAACCTCAAGTATCTCAACAACACCATCTAACAACTCTCCAACATCGAATCCCAATTCTTCGTCATTCGACTCAATAACCTCCAACAACAAACCTTCCAACAATCTAGCAGAGCCACAACTACACAAAATTCTAATAATTGACAAATGGGTTTCGACATTATGCCGAAACCCATGTTGTTTAACATGTTTAAAGTAGGAAAAAGCATCCCTAGGGTTTCTTCTAAGATTTTTCAATTCATCAACAACTTTATTAGCACTCAATTCAGCAAAATTACAACCATGAACATGATTATTATTACCAGTTGAGATTAATTCTTCATCAGAACAAGATTCACTAACGCTAGAAATCAATTGGGAAATAGCAAAACCGGAAAATTGACGAATAAAAGGAGAGTTATTGCCAATTTTTTGAACAATAACTGACCTTTTAGCTAAAACCCACATCAAATATTATCATATAAAAATTAAAAGCAAATGATATAAATTGCAGGAAAAACATATCATTAATTAATTTGATCAATAAAAACCCTAATGGTGAGAAGAAAGAGGGAAGGGTGAGACAATTTAGTATTTTAGTGGGCAAGAAATAAACCTCAAATGTTAATTTCTTAAACCCTTATTTTTCCGAGGGAACTTCTTAAACCCTTTTCTCATAAATTTTGGGTAATTTTACTTCTTAATTCCTTATAGAAGTCATTTTAATATGGGTGTATGAAAAATTGAAAAAAAAAATATTTAGAGATTAGAAAAAGGTAAAATAGTTACGGTACTCTTGAACTTTGCCATTATGCTTGAAATATTCAAAATTTTGACCCAAAAAACTTTAAGTAGTCATAACTCGTATTTAGAAAGTCGGAAAATGATGATTTTTTTCAAATCGTTCATCTTTCCGAGAACTACGATTTGGAAAAAAAGTTTGCCTAGTTCAAAACTCGTGACCAAGAGATATGACCACTCAGAGTTTGTTCGGTGAAAAAAACTTTGAGATACGAAATCTTCAAGCCACAGAATCCAATTACGACTAATTTTTTTGCAAATCGTTGCTCTTAGAAAGATCAAAATCGTCATTTTTCGAGTTTGTAAACTCGAGTTATGGCCACTAAAATTTTTCAGGTAAAAAATTTGGGTATTTCGGACAACCACTCAAAGTTCAGGAATAAAGTTGAAATTTTCTGTTAGAAAAATGCATTGTAAACTCAGCAATTAAGGAACTTCCTAGCAATAAAGTGTGTATTCTAATACTCCCTCATATTCACTCATTTCTTCCCCTTTTGTTTTTGCACAAGAATCAAGAAAATCGATCTTGACCACACAAAACACACTACCCCATAAACAAATGAATTTGGGCTACACAAAACACACAACCCCACAACCAAAAAGAAAAGGGGAAGAAAACCCGACTTACCTAAAAAGGAAAGAGGAAAGAAATGATAGAATAGGAGGGAGTATTAAATAATATACGAGTAATAAATAAAAATATTGTCTTTTTTTTAAAAAAAAAACATACAGTTTTATATCTCCTAGACATTAATATGACTCATGGTTTTTTTAGATCACAAATTTTAGTCTCCTACCATGAGACGATCATACATTCTAGAAAAAAAAAATCATTCCCTTATTGCTATAAACAAAAAGGTTGTTTTGTAAAAGTGGATCGTCTCACACTGTGAGACAATCTCACACAAGACTCATTGTTTTGAGATTATTTAATGTTCATGTGAATTTACATTAAAAAAATCTTCTTAAACAATTTGTTTGGATACCAAAGTAGGAGGGAAATAGTGAAATACAACTTTCCTCCCAATCAATTTTATTGGGAAGAAATTTTAATTTGCCTCGGATGAGGGAAAATAGATCCTTCTAATTTCCTTCCCCTCCACCCGTATTTACTATTCAAACACGAGATTTCAAAACATATGCTCTCCCTTCTTTTTCATTTTTTCCAAATACCTCTATCTGAACACCCCCTAAATCCTAATAATACAATATTGGTTTGTTATGTTTAGACATCTTATAAATTATGGAGTAATTAATTACCATTTACCTATTTGAAGTATTTTCGCGGAAAAGAAAAAAAAATTATTCTCAACCATTTCAAATATCAAAGGGCATACAATTTGTCCCCTCGACTTAGACTTAGGTTCACAATCGCAACCGATTTACCCATAGCGAGGGTTTGACACATTGATGGATATTGGAGTCGCACTGATTGACAGGATATCAAAACCAATATAGCGAAACTCCAGCCATCTCAATAACCTCATATGGATTTGCACTTTACCCCATCAAAGCGTTATTGAGACCCTCCGTGGCCATACGACCCCTTTCTGGGAGAGGTTCAAGTTCCCTGCTAACTACAATTCCGAATCAGAAGCAGTCAACGGGAAAGATGATTGAGCTTCAGTTGGGATATCCAGTCATGAATGCAATTCAAAAGCAAAATCACGATCATATTTCCGCAAGAACGTCCATACTTGAATGAAATGTCAAAAAATGCGAGAGCGATCCAAGGAGCCGCCTAATTAGTAATCACCACTTGTGTCTAAATAACCTAAAATTCCAACTAGTAATCACCGCTCGTGTCTAAATAACCTAATTACCCCTCATGTCTAAATAAGCCAATCTCCAACTCTAGCTTAAGAACTAGAAAAGAAGAAATAAGGTCACAGCACGCACCACCCCTTAGCATCCCTGCATCAAAACTAATTTTCAAATAACCTGAAGGTCGGATAGTAGAGGTCCTAAGCGGGGCTAGTGTTTCGGGGAGCATCTGAGAATATTATTAGAATAATAGGGCTAATCATACCTTTAAACCAATATAAAATCAGTACATCAAAGTCTTTCGCAGACAACACGATATTTCAAAGTTAATAATAAATCGTCGTTTGCATGTCATAGAAAGTTATGCACAACAAATGTACAAAGATTGTAAGCAATTGCATAATGTTGGACCAGCTTCAATCCTCTTAGCCACGAAGAGATGCACGAGGTACGGCAGGCAAACCCAATTCATCTCCATTCTGTCAAATACAAGAATGCAAAACACAAATATTTAAGAAACCACTTCTGCTTATTGTGCTTTTTTGTAATTCAAAGCAATACTGAAACAATTTTTACTGGTAAAATATATACAAAGCCTAAAATTATAAACCTCAGCTACACTATTAAAAATACAAAGTGATATTGAGCAATGTCATATACACATTTATGCATTTATTAAGCACAAGATACTCTCTTAATCCTATTTATATCGTCCCATTCGACTTTGATGGTCAAACGATGTCGACATTGACGATCAATTCTCACAATATTTAACATTTTTGAACAACATTTGTACACAAATCAATACTGACTACATATAGTATCTCTATTTCGTGGTTGGTTGGTTGATCAAGGAATTGCAATTCCATAGAAAATTTTAATTCATGTGAATTATGTTACTTCAAAGAAATACACTTGAGTTTGGTGAGTGTAGGGTAGGATATATAGAAACTACACCGGAATTGTCAATTACTTACGGGACTAGGTAAGTCAATTCCTTCCTACACTTAGCGAGGGTCACCCAAACAACCACCTTGTGTATGAAGAAACTAATGGTCAAAGTTGACATTGGTTGGCGACTCATAGCACTCAAGTTAAACAGGGGACACAAATTTTGGGATGGAAATAGTAGATTACAACGGAAGACAAAAGAAAGAGAAATACAAAATCTGTGTGCACTAATCTGACGATTGTCAACGAGAAACCCAAGAGGAGACCCACTTTTAAGGATGCCAACTAACATAGTTCAAGTACCTTGTGTATGGAGAAACTAAACATCCCAAGAGTCCTTAACCTCCAGCAAGAGTGAAAGGAAAAAAAAAAAATCACTCAAAGGCTAATTATCAAACAACCCAGCAAGTAACATAAATTGTCAGCCAGTAAAAATTCCCTTAAGACCTCGTTGGTAAATAAGAGTAATTGAGAAACCGGAAAACTCAAGTACAAGGAGGAAGAGAAGTGGGTATAAGATAGATTACCTGCACATTGGCTCTTCCACCTGGCACTGCTGTGGTCCCAATAGGTGCTGATGGCAAGTTGAGATCTTCCAGTGTATCAGGTTCGGACTGAAGATAAGAAGGAACTCCCTGACTCTCAGATTCCATGTCTAATTCCAGAGCATCAAGCTCTGTGCAAAACAGAACGTTGCAACACAATGATGATTGAATTAGCAATATAACAAGTCTTTTAGACAAAAGTGGTAGATGAATATTAATCGTATATTTTGGAGCTTACCACCCATAAGATCGTCCTCGTCAATGTCATCAGGTACATTGTAACTTCTTCCAAGAGTCTCTTGGATCTCACTACTCATATCCATCAAGTCCATCATGTCATCTTGGAGGTTCTACAAGTGAGAAAATATATAGTCGATTTAGTGGAAGAGAAGATTTACAGGAGTTAAATATAGGAGTAATTTGCCAAACGCTACCTACAGTTTAGTCTACTTTGCGAGAAACTACCTTAACTTTTATTTTTAGTCAAAGAACTACCTAAAGTTTAGATTTTCTTTGTTAAACACTACCAAAGTCAATATTCAAGCATGAAAATGAGAAAATAAGCGATTTTAACTTGTCGATATCATAGCTTTGAGTTTATTTTTGCTAAACTATACTAATGCATATCCTACGTTAGTAAGTTTCATTATTTTTTCGTGAAGTTACTTTAATTATCGTGGGCCTTCATGATCCATCATTATCTTCATCTTAGTGATAGAAGTCTATATTTTTAGAGAAGCGGTTAAACATTGATGCAGTTTCACAAGATAAATTCCTAGGCTATGATAACGGCAAGCTAAGATAGTTATTTTTCACCTTTTCATGCGTGAATACTATTTTTGGTAGTATTTGACAAAAAACAACTGAAGTTTAGGTAGTGTTTGGCAAAAAATAAAACTTTAGGTAGTTGCTCACAGAGTGACCTTAATTGTAGGTAGTGTTTGACAAAAAAATTCTAAATATAAAATGGAAAATAAGGGGATAAATTATAAAATCCACTAACATCTATCTCTTGAAGTTTTACTGTCTTCATCATTCCTTTCAAATCCTTATTTGCAGCTTTCATCGCTGTCATCTGGAAATAGAATAATTAAATGGATATCAAAATTAGAAATAAACAACCCTCGGCAAGATCAAACAAAGTGTATGACGTATGAGCAACCAAGATTTTATAGAAAACACCACAGGCCAAAGACATCAACAGCATAAAAACTGAAAAAGCAAATCTTACATTATTATAATAACGACCTCCTACCTCTCATGGGGTAGGCAGAACATTCCAATAAAAGTACACAAACTGCCCCGTTTCAATTGACTGAAACCATGCTCCGTGGGACGCTAGCAAGACAGGTAGAATATTTCATAGTAAATAATGCCACTAGTTTATAAACCTAAAATATAGCACCCTTGAATCCTT
Organism: Heliosperma pusillum; assembly: GCA_022085475.1. Classification (NCBI taxonomy): domain Eukaryota; kingdom Viridiplantae; phylum Streptophyta; class Magnoliopsida; order Caryophyllales; family Caryophyllaceae; genus Heliosperma; species Heliosperma pusillum. The sequence goes on along the minus strand of JAIUZE010045639.1, from coordinate 56,307 downwards.
GATGTGAGACAAACCTAATTACTTTATGGTAAATACATTTTTATATACATGTCCAAAGGATATTTTATACATCAAAGCCAAAAACAAAGACAAACCCTATAAGCCTTCAATATTAGACTAGATGAGTAAGACATTAGAGGTTATTTAGATCTAAAGGAGCAACGAATGTAGAGACGACCTATACGTACACGAAACCTTAATTGCAGTCAAATCCAGCAATTAACAGAACATAATTGCAACGACCATTGATAAATGATAATTAACAATGATGAGTTAGGTTGACTCACGGTTTGTTGAGCATCCTTGATACCCTCGGCAGCAAATGCAACTTGATCAAGATTGAAGGTTTGGTTGTAGAGCATATCGCGTTGCCCCTCATACCTGCACAATATAAAGTACAACAATCACACAAATGGTATAAAAGACGCTAAAAATACAGCCACAAATTGTCAAGCGAGTCATGGTATCAAAATTGGTCGTTACATGACGTATCGACTGTTACATATATGGATTTTCAGATTTCTGCGCCAACATATTGTGCTATATAAAGGGTTCCAAAAACGCAGATACCACCTATATGACTATATTTGACCGGTTTGGCCGATACAATAGACCAATCCAACCAATGACTGATATAAAACAAGCGGTAACAAATCACTACATTAGATTGCCACCCTGTCATAGTGTACATAATTGCGATCTGCAGTTGTTATGGCAACCAATTCTGTGAATTAATAACATGATTCACATATTCGCAATCAGATATCCTACATGGAGGTAGTTAACTCTTAGAAAGAATCAAGATTTAAAGAGTAGATGTTTTCATTTCTCCCTGACCGAAAAGCACCACCCACACTTGCCATAAAAAAGCATATGAACGTATCAAACCATCAAGGTTCCAACTCCAATTCAGCCAAAATTGAAGCAACTGTTCTGAAAAGCTAAAGAAACAAAGGAGGAATTGCCTTGAATACATAATATTAAACCAAAAGAAAAGAAACATACATTCTCTTTTGTTTAAGGACCCTCATTGCTCGAGCCTTTACAGCTTCCTGTGCAGGACCAGGCCGTGTCTTTTTAATTTGTTCTTTGTATCTAGCTAATTCAGCATCGAGCTTTTTGATCTTGTCTTCCACACTATCTCCCCTTTTGGTAATCTGTGCATAACACCAAAGAAAAGGTTAATCCTGAAATGCGTTCATAAATAGGTACGGTTGGAGCACTGGAACGCAAACATATGTAGTATTATGTCCACAAGGCCAGCAAGGCCCATGTCAGCCCACTACCCTGCATCTAAACAGGACCATTACAGTCCATGGTATGAGGGGACACAGGCCGGCCTGGTTTTATTTTTGGCAAAGTTTGGTGCTTCGCAGTTTGCACAACGCAGTACGACAACTCAACAAGTGACAGCCTGCTGACTGCCCTAGCAGGCACCGGCATAACCCAACAAATTAAAAAATAAAATAAAAAATACAGCCTCGCAACGACCTAAATCTGTATCATTTCTCATCCAAACAGCTATTTCAGGTGTTCTTAACATCTAGTTTTACAAGAATCTCTCTTAAACTTCTATATATATCAACCTTCCCGTCTTCAGCAGCTAAATTCTCACAACAAATATTCTACTCATAAAGCAAGCTCGCATTCAATCTAACATTATCAGAATCTAAAACTTGATCACTGCTGCAAATTTACTAGATGATTCAAGGTTGTGTATTTACTTTTTGAATTTTTTTTTATTTACAAAAACTCGTTAGTGGACGTTACAACTATAAACAATTGTAGTCATTTGTACAAACTCTCTTTACTGTAAACATTATAATTTTCTCTTATCGTGAAAAACAAATCAATGGGACAGTTCCCAACATGAAAAACAAGCACAATGAGGGACAAGATGGGTCATAAGACGGCCTGGCGGCCCTTGGCCTAAGTTTTAAAGGCACAATGAGCAACAAGGGTCGAGGGCCCATGAGGGAATCCTAGATGGGGTTCAGCCTAGCCATTTTGGCGGTTTAGGCACGGGGTAGGTCACTGGCTATTTCAACATCTACAGGGATGCTCCTTGATGAATAGCAGAATGAAGATTGCCCCCCCCCCCTACCCAATACCCACCCACACACACACTCACAAAGTAGCTAATTGATTTTACTTCCAACTTCAATAACAAAGCAAAACATGTCGTATTTTACTTGATCCAAGAGTTACCCAATAAACAGTAAAAGGAGAGCTAAGCCTACACATATTCAACAAACTCCTACATTTTACAAAAACGTGCCTCAAGCAGTCAAAAACGCTTAAGCTAGAGGCACTAACGATAAGTGATGTGGCAAAATGCAACTAGGCAAATAACATATTCTCCTTCTAATTCTTATATTCTTCCCTTTGTTATGTCCTGGTATCCCTACCTTACATGTTAGCGCTCTCTAAAATCCAAAAACAGCATTTACAACACAACACAATATCTTTAACCGAAATTATACTTGTGTAAGCAAAAACGTCACAGTATGCCTGCGCGCCTTTACTTCACGCCTTGCCCCTAATCACCACACGCCTTACAAACTTCGACACTCCTCACGCCTTCAAGCCCTACTAAGTGTCTCACTAGATATCAATTTAACATACCGGTCAACCACTAAGACAAGCTTTCACCATACAAAACCGACTTCGTAAACCGATGCTAAAGTCAGACACCAAAGCTTTTCCTTCAACAACAATCACACCAAAAACATCACATTTTCCGGTAGCTAATCACGAAATTTTTTACGCAACTAGCTCAACAATTTTCCGGGTTTCATCACCCTACCATAAACAGCTGACTAATCAACAATTAATTCAGCAACATTATCCTAAATCTCATCATCTATCGCATCACACAAAAACAGTATAAATTTCAACAAAATACCATAAAATAAATAAATCAATTAAAATAAAAAAAATTAAGATGGTAAAAGCGAATTACTCTATCAGCTGCATCTTGAACAGAAGGAGGAGGATCTGTTTGCTTCTTACCACCAAAAATTCTATGCATTTTCACCCAGAAATTAACCAATAAATCAAAATTAGGGTTTCAATAAATTAAACGAAACACAATCAACTGATTAATTTAATCGCGGAAAATTGGCGATTTCTGGATTGGATAATGTAGTACAACAATAGACGAAACCCTAATTAGTTGACTAATTGAATTAGGAATTTCTAATTAGGGTAATTTCCAAGAATTGGAGTAGTTTAAGAGGAAAGGGAAGAAGAGGAATTGGTCGATTTGAAACAACAGAAGATTTTCAACGAAATTTCGATATGAACATATTTTTTGTATAGCAAGCGACGCGAAATTTCCTCCAATTTTGTACTATATCGTGTTTATTTTATTATTTTCAAGTAATTTCTTAAGAAAAAGAAAAAATATATTTGAGATAAATCGGTTATCCCGATTTGAGTAGAGTTGATCCGACTAATTCTGATTCGAGTAGATTTGAGTTAAGTTACTTTTTTTTCCCTTGGTACACGGTTTAGCCGGTAAAACAACGTACATCAGGTCAACGCGTAGCCTGAGGCTAAATAGCTTCTACTCTCTACAAGATTGCTCTTGGTAAAGTTTAAACCTAATTGTAAACGACAAACAATAAGGGGAGACCAGTTTTGAACCCTCTACTTCGTGTTTGGAATAATTATTTCCATACCAATATGCCAAGGGAGGCAGGTAATTTAATTTAACGAGTCTTCTTATTTTATTAGGGGCCTTTGTGTGTTCCTAATTATTTTCAGGGACGCTTCAAATGTCAATTGTTCGATGAAGTAGATAATGTAATGATTTAGAATTTTGCGGTCAGAGAAAATAAAAAGAAACAGAGAGAAAAGGGAATGTAACGATATCATACTCTAATTCGGCAGCTTGCATTGGGTTAGGTCGAAACTTCGGATAGGTTATATTACATGTTTGATATCACCGAATCACTTACATATAAAGGTGACCAACTTGATTTGGGTCGGATTGGATTAATCGAGTTTCAATCATACTTCGGATTTCTACAGAACAAAGGTTTATTCTCAAACCCTTCGCGGAGCTCACTAAACCCGCATAGGCCGCATTTTCTTTTTTTAAAGGGGGTTGCAAGCATATCCACATTTGGACAAAGTTATATTAGTGGTGGATTTTATAACTTTTTTTTAATCCAAAATGTGCTAAGCACGAGAGTATGACACCCTTTCTCCTCTATTTGGATGCGGCCATACCCATTTGAATGATTTAACGGATATGCGCTTGACTGGGTTTAAACATATATTGTAGTATGTTTTTGTTGTTTTCCTCCTTTTTATGAGTGACTTAGGGTTAGTTTTTGCTTACGGAAGCAAATTTCGCCGTTCAGCAACAGTCATCGTACTGATAACAGAAAAAGATTGATTATACCGAAATAAAAACAATACAAAATTAATGAAAATACTCAGCAAACAAATAAACAATAAAGATTGAAACAATTATTATGCATAACAAATGTGGACAACAAATTCCAGAAGTGTCAACAAGGGTACAAGTAATCAAGGCTTAAGCCCGTAATTCTTCCTTGTTCTCCCTACAAACAGATCCCCCGACTTGATATAACCAGGAAGCCGCCCATTCAATGTAAAACAGTTAAATTGCGCGACCCCATCTTTCTTCCCGAGTGAAATAAATGCAAGGGGTCGTCCTGGTTTGTAGATCGCCAGCTTGTTCTCCGTCTCTTCTTCAAGGAGCAACATTATGTTCTTTGCAACTATCTCGGCGTGTCGCATTGCTAAATATCCTTGTTTAAGCTCCTGGTAGAAATAAAGCAGAATGGATTTCATATGCTTAGCTTACCGTCTTACACAAATATTCTGTTTTTACTTTTGGTTTTTGGAATAGTCTAGGTAAGATCATAAAATTTACTGTTTAACAATTTCTCTTAGAAAAAACGCAACTAGGAAACACACTTAGTTCGGTGTTCGGATAAGTTCCGTCCTGATAGTACAAGTACAGAGTTTATTTGGTTTGGGTTATTTAAGCTAAGTAAAAAGCCCAAACCCATAACTGGGATAAGATAGCTTACCGAAATATTAGTGATATCTCCAATGGCGAAAATGTTACTGCAACCTTTGACCCTCAAGTGTTCATCGACAGCTAGTCTCCTCTGAAGATCCAAACTGCCCCTTAATATCGTGTCTGTAAGCCAAGAGGAACCTAATGGCTTCCCCGTGCAGTCAAAAAAACAATCGGCAACAATAGTTTCCCCACCCGATGTTTGATAAACACCTTCAGAAGTTGTTAAACTGACAACCTGACTTAGAATCACTTCAACCTTTTTTGAGGCCAACCACTCTGAAGCCTTATAAGAAGCCTTAGAGCCAATAAACTCGAGCAGTCTTGATCCACGGTGTACCAGAGTGATTTTCTTTCCAGGAAACTGGTCGACTATTTCACCGGCAAGTTCCACACCAGTGGGCCCACCTCCAATTATTAATATTGACTTGGAAGATGCTATCTTATTGAATGCTGCCAGAGCAAGGGAAGTAGATTTTAGTCTTTTTAAACGCTGTTTTTAGCTGATATTCTTATACTCTAGCTTTCCGTATTTTTTGATGGAACCACTAGTGTCACAAAATAAAATAAAAAATGATCCACAAATCCGCTTATGTCATCTTTCTCATTTCTTCTGCTTTCTACCAGTCCTTACTTTGAATACTTAACCTCCAAGGAGGAAGAGGAGGAGGTTGATTGCAACAATCCATTCCTAAGTTACTATAATTATAACTTGGCTGCTAGAGTCGAAATGTAGACACGGGTATTTTGTGAATATGCTTCATATTTTCTGTCTAAAATGAGGTGTTGCATATCATGTCAAGGTCTTAATGTCTGAATATCAGACACGCGACGCACAAATTAAACTGCAGTGGAGTAAAGTACATCAAAAGACGGATCACACTTTCAGACAATAACGATAAAATTGTCGCTTATGTAGTAACTCAATAGTTGATGAGCATGATTAGTTGATTACTCAACTGAAGTTTGCTACGAGGGCAATTTACTAAAAGAAAACCACAAGCACAAGATTAGACTGACCTGTTTGATACTTGAGAATACACTCACTTCTCGTCACAGGATCAAGATGCACATGCCCTGTGGCAATTACAAGATAATCATATTGAACACGATCACCATCTGAAGTAATGACTTCATTCTCAGTTACATTTATGGCCCACGAAGTAACTAGCTTTACATTCGGTAGAAATTCACTGTAGTTGATCAATGATCGTTCAGCCATAGATAAATCTACCATTGATCTCAAGGCAGCCCATGTGATCTCAAAGTACTCCTTTCTGATTCAAAAGTAGCAGATTTGAATTTTAGAACACATAATTCTCTAGAATAATTGATAAAGTAGATGCATATTTCATACAAGCCCCCGTTAGATAGCAGTCACGGAGCCAGAATTCTTAAATTACGAGGCCAAACAAAAAAAAAACAGCCTACGAAAGTGTCACAAAGCCAATTCTTCAGTAGTGCAATCAATTCTAAAATATAAATTATCCACTACAAACAAAATGGCTCAATCGTACAAGATGCTAGTATGCTACTAGTAATAGACGATCCCAATATCCCTTTCAATCAAATATCTCTAACAAGTGAGAATTGTCTTACTCGGACTCATTGCACTGACCACGTACACATGCTTGAAACTCCACACTCGGACAGTGTTATGACTATTTGACAACTCATTTTAGGCATTAAAACCCCGAGAATTTTCTTAGAATAGCCGAGTCCTATACTCCTACACCCATCCAAAATACTTCTAGCCGAGTCCAACTATTTGTGCAACACATTGAAGCATACAAGAATGAACAAATACAACTTCTAATTCAACAACAACTCAGAATCATGTACTGCAAACCCACCAAAAACACAACTTCTTTCACCAGCAGTAAAAAAGCATAATTACATAATGTTTTGACCCTGAGAACCAATGTTACATACTTACATCCATCATTATACAAAAACCACATAACTAAGATTGTACTACCATACGAGGATATCTATGTCAAGCCATAGAAACATGTTGGTGGAGTACGGTAGATTGGGCACGAGCTTTATCATCGAAATCATTAGTAATACCAAAAACACAACCGGTCTCCTAAGAAAACAACCAAATAACCTCAACAAATAAATTTAGATTTGCATGCAAAAAGTAGCGATTCCACGATTTTGGGAATAGGGATGTTGGATGCAAATGTTCACATTCATACTCCATCCGTCCCGGTCATTTAGTTACCTTTTCCATTTTTTGGTATCTCGTCCACTCGTTTAACTTTCTATATTGAGAAAAGAGTTACACACTATTCTCCACTTGTCATCCACTACCACAAACCACAAATAGTTACCTCCCTTTACTTTGGTCTTTGTGCTAATATCAAAGGTAAACAAATGAGCATGACGGAGGGAGTAATTTTCATCATCCTAACAAAAAAAATCACGACTTTACTCCTAACACAAATTCTCATTGTAAAGGGGTCGGATCCCTCTCACAAAATTGCAAGTGGGAGGGGCATGGAAAATTCTCATGGTAAATCCAACTGTACTCTTAAAGGGGCATGGTAAATTGATAATGCAAAAGTAACCGAAAATTGGAGTAAAAGTTAGTCTCTTGTAATACCGTTTTACACAAATAATGCGTAAAACAAATCCAACTACCAAGAAATCATGATAAATATTAGTAGAAAGGTAGCTAAGGCCGTCTTACACAAGTATTTACGCGGAATTAAATTAAGAAACATACGGGTCGATAAGGGTAACAAGGGCATGATCCTGAAGACGTTGAGCAACAAGAGAACCAGCAATTCCTCCTCCTACTATCACCACATTTTTAATACTACTTTTTGATGACATTTTTACACTTATTTTTATTAAAACCCACAAAATATTTGACTCAAAATTAACCAATGGTCAAACAATTGAACCCATTTGTTTGAATGTTGGTTAATTTAAATTGGTGGGGTTTTGTAGAAAATGAATTAAATTTGTAAATTAAGGTAATTAAATAGGTAAAAAATGAAAAGAAATGAAATGGGGTTGTGTTTTTAGACTGGCAAAATGCAGAATTAATCAAGAATTATGCGGATTTCCTTCTGTTTTTGGTTTGGTGTTTTGCTGGATATACAGCTAGTCACCTGGTAAATTATCCTTAGGAACGGTAATGTAGCCTATGTAGGTGTTCTCTTTTGGGTGAGGCAGGAAAATTAGGATAAAACAAGAGTGTACATAAATTCTAATTGACGAGTATATATCTCACAATCTTGTGACGGGTAAATTAATAATCACGTGGGTAAAAAAAATAAGAGCATTTGTGATTCTTAGGTTTGTCTTATTTATCAAAATGGGAAATATGTGACCCATTGGAAGCTTGTGACGGATATGACGGATATACTGCAAGGAGTAATAAACGAAATAATAATAAATCTATTTATAACATTTAAAAAAAAAAAATACATTTCATTTAATTAGTTTTCCATAATTATATACGGAGTATATTTTTTAGGAGTTTTCGTAATTATTTTTTGTTACTCACAATTCACTTCTGTAATGGTGAGTAGCGAGAACGGGTGTTTAGTAACTCACTTTCCTATAACGAAATGACCTAACCACAAATCCTAAGACCATCACCAAGCAAGATCAATTGTTAGGTCATGACCTTGTTTAATCATGCTAATGATGTAATTAAACAAAGATAATTGGTGACCTCCATTGCTAATTTGTGACATTTCTACATAAAAAGTCAATTTGTGACCATGGTGGAACAAAAGTGACCACCTTAGTGACCTACTAGGTGTATAATTTTTATTGCTTGGTTGAACAATAAAAAAACAATAAAATAATATAGATTGTGAAGTGGAAAATGATTGGGTTGATGACTTAGGTCGTGACATTTTGCTTGGAAGGATGAAAGTATGTCAAGATAAATAAAGTGGGATTAAGAGTAAAATCGGACCGCGATCTAATTAGCGCGACCTCTGCTTGGGATGGTCTAAGGTTTCTCCTTAATCCTTATAACCCAAATCCAGATTAAGGAAATACTCTGTATTCATGATGAAGTGTTTAATTTAAGAAATCCTCTTAATTATTATTGTTTTCACGAATACTTGAGGTTAATAAAAAGGGACTTGTCGAACCACGCAATATGTTAATGTTATTGTTTAGTAAACAACATATTGAAACAACATGCTCTTTTACAATATGTTGTTTATACCCCAATATATTGGTTATTTGGTTATCATATTCTAAAATAGGAAAATACAAAGAAAAATAACAATATCTTAATCTGCTAATTATCAAATAATTAATTTAATTCTACTAATTAAAATATGTAGGTCAAACCTTTTAATAGAATCCGTTATTTGTAATCTGCCTTTACAATCTATTTATGCTAAATTAACTCATTAATTACCTCTGATGTATAATCTATGGACGGGTGAGACCATGTTAACATTAATATGCATATTATATAATACAATAAAACAAGACCTTGAGTTTCACAAATGTTTGACCTTGTACTATTAAATTTGATACAAATTCAATTGTCAAGATTACATGACTCATGTATCATTCCTTTCGTATATAAGGCAATCTGTCACACAAATACAATAAGAGAGTCGACCCCTTCTCTTATAAACAAGTTAATCCATCCATTAATACAATGTATGTTCCATCAATTAAGCTAAAGACACATCTCAAATAATAGCACAACATCAATAATCAACATGTCTTTGAATTAGGATTGTAACCCAAATGATTTTCTTGTCTTTCCTACAAACAAATCCTTTGATTTAATCACACCAACAAGACATCCATGTATAGTAAATCCGTTGATTTGCGCAACACCGTCTTTTTTTCCGAGTGAAACAAATGCCAATGGTTTCGAAGCCTTATATGCACCCAATTTTTCCTCGTCCTCTCCTCTAAATAACAACTTTATATTCTTCGCGGTTAAAGTAGCATGCTCCATAGCCAAATACCCTTGTTTCAGTTCCTGACATTATATAAGACCGAGCCAAATTAATCTAAATTTCGTACCAAAAAGTCAAACTTTTCCCGCGTCAATTATTTGTTTACTTACTAGCTTGTCGTTTTGACACCAACAAGAGGTTAACCCAATGGTTAAACAATCAGCTCATGACTACTAGAGTACTAGGTGATTTGTGATATATATAAATCACTAAGTCTATACAGATATATCCGTCTTAACAATAAAACCTGTCAAGTATCTGCACACTTGTGCATATAAGACAAATTTGTTGCTTTTAACTGCTTTTGTTTTATTCTAACGGTTATAACTATGCTGAACATAGGTATAAACTAGTCACGTCTTAAGAGAAAGCTAATGAATAATGATTATAAATAAAATGTCATTCCGGACAACAAAATATTGAGAAAAATAACTACTTACAGGAACATTTGTGATGTCTCCAATGGCGAAGACGTTCTTGTAACCAACCACCCTCAAACACGTATCGACTGCAAGAGTCTCGTCCGTATTCAAACAAGGTTTTAATATAGTGTCATTAAGCCAAGAAGAACTCAATGGCTTTCCAGTGCAAGTGAAATATGCATCAGCAACTATAGTTTCTCCTTCAGAAGTTTCATAAACATCTTTAGATGATGATTTTAAATTCACTGTTTGATTAAGTAACACTTCAACTTTTTTCGAGATTAACCATTCTAATGATTTTTGTGACGCCTTTGGTCCTATGAAACTTAACAATCTTGATCCGCGGTTTACTAGAGTAATTTTCTTATCAGGAAATTGAGTTGCAATTTCTCCGGCTAACTCGACCCCAGTTGGACCACCTCCCACGATTAATATCGCCTTAGATGATTTGATCTTATCATAAGCTGTAGCAAAAAAACGATAAATATTGTATCAGAATGCGGCGTAAATACAAGCACAAATTATTGTATTAGACATTTAGACGATACTATAATGACACTATTATGTGAAAGTAAAGACCTAAAATTATTTGCTGGTCTTAATTAAACTTAACACGAGGCTGTCTTTTACGAAACTATTGTACAAAGTAATGAGAGGCACATACTAATTATTAAATCAATCATATTTGATTCTTCATTATGAAATCCCCAAATTAGAGTAGAGAGAGAAATGTCTAGAGTGAGAAGCAATCTAAATAAAAGTGATTTGTTGTATTAAGTTAGAAGGAAAGCAGAGTATGAGTTGATATATATACAAAACTAGTAACTAACTCTTAGTAGTTATCTAACAAACTATCTAACTACTTTATTCAATATTACAATCATAGACCTATAAACTCTACATCCCCCCCTCAAGCTGGAATGCTATCAGGAAACTGCAAGCCAAGCTTGACGGAGAAAAACTTATGCTGAGCAGCTCCAAGAGGTTTTGTCATTAAATCTGCTAACTGCAACCCAGTTCGAATATACTTTGGAATGAGAAAACCTTCCTGGAGTTTGTCTCGAACATAATGACAATCTATACTCAAGTGCTTAGTTCTTTCATGGAATATGGGATTATGAGCAATATGAGCAGCTGCCTTGTTGTCACACAGTAAAGTAATTGGCAGAGGTACAGTAACCTGTAAATCAGAAAGAAGAGAATGTAACCATACAAGTTCTGAAGATGTATATGACATGCTTCGATATTCTGACTCAGCTGTACTCTTGCTAATGGTCTTCTGTTTCTTTGTCTTCCATGAAATCAGAGATGACCCTAGGAGAACACAATAGCCACTGAGGGATTTGCAGGAAAATGCACACTGACCCCAGTCTGCATCACTGTATGCAGTGAGAGCAAGATCATTTTGAGCAGGATAAAAGAGACCTACATTGACAGTAGTTTTAAGATATCTCAATACATGTAAAGCTGCTTGCATATGTGGTACTCTGGGTTGACTGATGAATTGGCTTAAATGCTGAACAGAGTATGAAATGTCACGTCTTGTAAGATTTAAGTAAAGAAATCTCCCAATTAATCTTCTGTATTTGTCAGGATGTTCTAACAATTGACCTTCATCAATGGATAATTTCAATCCTTTAGGCATAGGAAATTGAGTATCTTGACAGTTTTCCATACCTACATCTCTAATAATGTCAACAATATACTTTCTCTGGTTTAGCAGAATGCCCTGTTCATTTCTAGCAACTTCCAAGCCCAAGAAGTACCTCATAACTCCAAGATCCTTTATAGAATAAGCATCATCAAGACTTTTCTTTATCTCTGCAATGTGTGTCTCACTGTTTCCTGATAAAAGAATATCATCTACATATACAACAGCCAATGTGTATCTGTTTGTCAAAGGATCTGTAGATGTAAAAAGAGAATAATCACTCCTAGATTGTTGAAATCCCTGACTTTTCAGAAATCTTGTGAGTTCAATGTTCCATTGCCTAGAAGCTTGTTTTAAACCATAAAGAGACCTCTTTAGTTTACACACCTCTCCATGATTAGCTTTGGTGTAACCTTCTGGCACCTTCATGTAAACATCTTCTTCAAGGAAACCATGTAAGAAGGCATTGTTTATATCAAGTTGATGCAGAATCCATCCCTTAGCAGCAGCAATGGCCATAACTGTTCTCACAGTGGTGAATTTTGCAACAGGGGAGAATGTGTGTTTGTAGTCTTTATCCTTTACTTGATTATAACCCTTTGCTACAAGTCTAGCTTTAAATCTTTCAATACTCCCATCTGCCTTATGTTTTATTTTATATATCCACTTTGACCCTATTGCTTTTTGCCCTGGAGGTAATGGAGTTATTTCCCATGTATGATTTGCTTCAAGAGCATCAAGTTCCTTGGTCATAGCAAGAACCCATCTAGGATCTGACACAGTCTGTTTGTATGTAACAGGTTCAGGCTCTACCATTACATTGGCTAGAGACTGTATATAAACAGGATCAAATTCTGTTAAGTCCTTGAAGAGTGCAGCATGAAAAGAGGAAGAAATGAATGAAGATGCTGCAGATGAACGTGGCAATTTAATCTGAAGTTGGAAATCCTTGAGTTTGGTAGAAAGCTGTGTTGGTCTAGAAGATTTTCTAATTGGAATAGTTTGTGGAATATGTGGAATAGTATTATGTGTGTCATTATTATGTAAGAAAGCATCATTACTAATGAGATCAAGATTTGTGTTTTCTGAATTATTGTGATTGATATTATGTGGAGTATTAGTATGAGAAATTGTATTAATGTCAGGAGATTCATGATGAATGGATATTTCATTAGAATCATTTGGAGTAACATTGTGATCAACACTATGTGTGTTTTGATGAGAGGGAGACTCTCTATTGTTTTTATAGACCACTTCAGATATAAGATCAGGAAATCCACAGTCAGGGTTAACTAATGGATATTGATCCACATTATCATGCTGCTCCTGAGATATATCATGCTTGTAAGGGAACTCAGTTTCCCTGAAAATAACATCTCTGCTCACAAAGGTCTTGTGAGTTTCTAGATCATAAAGGGTGTATCCCTTTTGGCCAAAAGGATAACCTAGGAACATACATCTTCTAGCCTTAGTACCAAACTTGTCCTTATAAGTGATAGGCTGACTAGCATAACAAGCACAACCAAACACTCTAAGTTCACTGTAATCAGGTACTTTGTCAAACAACAATTCATAGGGAGTCTTCCAGTCCACCACTGTTGAAGGCATCTTGTTGATCAGGTAAGTAGCAGTTAACAAACACTCTCCCCAAAACCGTTTAGGTAGATGTGCATGAATCCTTAAGGCTCTTGCAGTGTCAAGTAAATGCATATGTTTCCTCTCCACACGCCCATTTTGTTGAGGTCTACCTACCACACTTTTCTGATGAATAATGCCCTTTTGACTAAAGAAATTGTGACATTGCTCTTGTATAAACTCAGTACCATGATCACTTCTTATGACCTTAACAATGGCTTTAAACTGAGTATCAGCATAAGCAAGAAAATTCTTAAGAAGGGCAGCAACTTGGCCTTTGTTTTGAAACAATATGGTCCAAGTGGTTCTGGTATAGTCATCCAGAATGGTGAGAAAGTATCTAGCTCCAGACAGTGACTGAATTCTATAAGGCCCCCAAATATCAACATGCAACAATTCAAAGCAAGTAGAAGCCCTAGACTTACTTCTGGGAAAGGGAAGAATATGGTGTTTAGCCAAAACACATGATTCACAAAACAGGTTCTTTATTAAATCTCCATTAACTTGTATTACATGCTCTAATTTCTTACAAGAGGCATGACCAAGTCTAGCATGTAAAAGATTAATATCAGCACTACTCTTAGCATTCTTACTAGCAGATAGAACAAGAGAATTACAATGCTTATTATTTGTCTTATTAGTATGAGCTAAGCTGTGTAAAACAGAAACAACAGCTGCAGTAATAGTAGATTGTAATGCAGGTGAGATGGGAGACTTGTATCTGTAAAGATCTCCAACTCTTTTGCCTTGAGCCACAGTGACCTTACTTGAAAGGCCCTGGAAGAGACAATGATCACGATAAAAGATCACATACATGTCATTGTGTTCAATTAATTTCCCAACAGACAATAGGTTTTGTCTAAAATCTGGTACTAACAAGACCTTTTGTAAAACAATGCCAGGAGATAAAATAACAGACCCAGTTAAGTGGACAGTTTTAAAAGAACCATCAGGTAATCCAACAATTAATGGTTTTTCAAGTCTTTGAATGTTGTGTAAAAGAGACTTGTTGGCAGTCATGTGGTCACTAGCCCCTGTGTCAATAATCCAGTCATGTTGCAGGGAATCACTATTAACAGAAAAGGCTTGTGAATCAGTGATTATACCTGCAAAATTGGCTGATGATGGAAGGGAATTGTTCTCAGAGAAGGCCTTGAGAACCTGCTGAGTGACAGAACTGATTATACCATCAACCAGAGAAGGATCAATGGCATTGTGAAACATTCCTGAACTGGCTGCAGCAGGTGTATCATCAAGGGGAGATGCACATTGATAGGATTGGTCAGAATATGTAACATCTACATTATGAGCATCTCTTCTGTAGACATTATTTCCACCAGCAAATGTCATCCTCTCTTTCCCTTTGTAATCCTTAGATTTCATCAAAGAAAAACACCTCTCAATGCTATGCCCTTTCTTGCCACAATGAGTACAGGTTTTGAGTCTGTTACAGTTGGATAAATCATGGCCTGATTTATTACAATGAGTGCAATACTTTCCAGAAAGTGTCTCAGATGCAGGATTAAGTTTTGGTTTCTTAGATTCATGTGAAGGTGAAACCCTAGAACTGGCATAAGCATTTGCCTCTGCAAGAACTTCTACTGCTTCTGAGATCTGTTTTTGCCTCTCAATCTTTTGCAGTTGTCCAAGAGCTTTATTAACAGGAGGGAGAGGTTCCATGGAAAGAATATTGGTACAAACACCATCATAACCATGGTTGAGCCCCATGAGAAATTGTATAAGTTTGGCATTATTGTCCCTTGCTATAATTCTCTTCAACAGATTACAAGAACATGATGATAAAGCACCACAATTACATTGAGGGATAGGATCTAGACTATCCAAAGTCTCCCAATTTCGTTTGAGATTGCTGTAGTATTCAACCATAGGCATATTGTCTTGTTTGATATTACTTAGGTCTTTCTTGATTTGATAAAGTTCTAAAGCATTTGTTTGACCATATCTTTCAATCAACTCATCCCATAGTTCCTTAGATGTTCTAACATATAGCATATTTTCACGGATTTCTGGAGATAATGAATTTTGGATCCATTTCATAACCATAAGATCACATCGAATCCATTGATGAAATGATCGATCAGTTTTAGCAGGCATCTTAAAAGATCCATCAATAAAAACTTCCTTGTTTTTAGCAGCAAGAGTAAGATATACATCACGTTTCCACGACACAAAACGAGTTCCATTGAATTTTTCATCAGCAATACGCATGTTAGGCTGATCATTATTACTCAAAAACAGAGGATCATCATACAACTCGTAAGACTTTGCAGAAGAAGCAGAATTTTCAGCAGAATCAGGCATTGTATGTGAATTATCGAAGAACAACTGATCAATTATGAATAACAATCACAGCGATCGAAAAACAAACGAATCGCGCAATTGAAAGAAATTGATTTTCAAAAGAAACTCCAGAAATAATCGCAATTAGGAGAAAAATTGCAATCGAATTCTAAGCAAGAAAAACGATCAAGAACAATCTGATGATGATCGCGAACGAAGAAGAAGTACAAAGGAGTAATAGCGGAAGCGATTTTACCTCAGTAATCGAAAAAATTGAGGAAAAGAAAGAATTAGGTTTTCGTCTGATACCATATGAAATCAATCATATTTGATTCTTCATTATGAAATCCCCAAATTAGAGTAGAGAGAGAAATGTCTAGAGTGAGAAGCAATCTAAATAAAAGTGATTTGTTGTATTAAGTTAGAAGGAAAGCAGAGTATGAGTTGATATATATACAAAACTAGTAACTAACTCTTAGTAGTTATCTAACAAACTATCTAACTACTTTATTCAATATTACAATCATAGACCTATAAACTCTACACTAATCGATGGGAACAAAGTTGTCTTAGGATATGCCATTAGATATCAGAATGGTAAAGGCGTTTTGTTAGGAGCAAAAAATTGCGCATGTAATAGAATTCTTCGATGAAGTGATAATTAAACACGGTTTTGTGAGGCCAACAAATAAAGTTGCTAACATTTTGGCTTTTATTGGGGGATGAGATAAGTTGGTCATACCTAAAAGATCAATCTAGTTTTCTTAACTTATACAAAAAAAACTTAGAACTTACTTGATTGATAGTTGAGGAGGCTATCAGTTCTAGTAACAGGATCGGAATGAATATGACCGGTCGCAATTACAAGGTAATCGTAAGGAATTCGATCACCATTCCCAGTTACGACTTCAGTTTGTGTGATTTTCTTGGCTAAAGAAGTAACTAGGTTCACTTGTGGGAGAAAATCAGTGTAATTCATCAATGATCTTTCAGCAAATGATGGATCCACCATTGACCTTAAGCTAGCCCATGTTAGCTCAAGGTAGTCCTTTCTGTTTAGTTAAAGAAAAACACTCGAAATAAGCAAACTTCACTGAAGTCTAAATTTAACTACGGTTTTTTGTAAATGTGGTAAGATTAACAAGGTATTCTCATTAATTATGTTAAAAAAAAAGAGTTTATATACTTGAATATCTCAGTAGAATATAAGAATAATCACATGATCTAACTTATGATTTAAAAATAATCATATTTGTATTAGATGAATCCGAACGTATTGAATATTTTTAAATGATACGGTAAATAAGTGGGACGGGAAAGTTAGCGTATACTATGAGTCTATTAGCCTTAATTCAATCGGTAAGCCTAGTCGCATTACCTTCATTCCAATGCATGTAAATAATGATTGATATGGAGCGAGTAATAGAACAGTCCCATAGGGATGAGAGAATTAAAAAAAAATTGTGACAAGAACAAAAATAGAGATAGGATGAAGGGAACATGTACACGTTAAAGTGACAATAACTTCTCAACCATGTCGTTGGAGGTTGGAAAGAATGGTCATGCAATTGATCATATAATAATAATAATAATAATAATAATTTTACCCAATATCAAAGGAAAATTGTGTGTTAATGAAATTCCAATTACGATAAATATACGAAACATAAATTAGTTAGCGATTAATAAAAACAATATTAAATGAAAATTATTCGTAGAGACGAAATTACAACTACAATATAAGAAATGTAAGAAAAATTGAATGAACAACAATTAAAAATGATTGAATGATGATAAATGAGTTAATAAAATGAGAGAATAATAGAAATGCATACGGGTCAATAAGGGTAACATGGGCATCATTTTGAAGGAGCTTGGCTAGAAGAGCGCCGGCGACTCCGCCACCGATCACAACCACATTTTTCTTCATAATTCTTGGATGAAAAATAAAATTTGTCGACAAAAATAATTTTTAGAGCAAATTAATTATTTTAAGGGTTTAAACCCAGAGCTTCAATATGATGAAATATGTGTTTATAGTAGAAAATGTTGATATATTTTATTTAATTGATGTGATTAAGGCAAGCATTTACCGACGTCGGGTATAGCGTGTCAACAAGAGTCAAAGTTCGTAGGGAATGACATAAGGCATAAAGTATGTACATCGTAAGACCTTGCGTAGACGCGTTCGACGAGCATATATGTTACTTTGTCGTGTCATGGCCTCATGGGACAATGATTAATTGGTCCCGCTTGAGATACGTATATCGGTTTTAAGAGTCAACAGTGTAAAATAATACACGACTTGGTTATATAGGACAATTATTTTATGTACTAGTTCCTAAACTTCCTACGTTCTTAGTGACGGAATGTTTAGTTGCAAAAAAGGGTAATTCCTTCGCAAATAGACCATTTGACGGAACTGTGACGTTCAATCTAAGGGATTTTGCAACCGATTCTTGACTTAGAGGGTCAAAGTCAAACTTTGAGAAGGAAATTCTCTTGCAAATATTGATTTTGTGTTTAACGTTGCCTTTGACTAGTAAAAAAACGTCAAAGTCAAAGCAACCTTTGCGATGGAATTTCCGCTATAAATGTTGACTTTGACTTTAACTTCGACTTTCTAGGACGAAAGCTCTGTCGTAAAAACATCTGTTTTTGTCGCAAATTCACTAATGCATTGGTTGTTTTAGTTTTCAGCTGATCCTTTTAAATGTCCATGCAATTTTCCCATTTTTTTTAAGACATTCACCATGACTACAACCCAAAAACAATTACACAACAACTTGAGAGCATGTCTTGCTTAAGACGGGTCAATCTCCCTCACAAGAAAGCAAGTGTGGCAAGTGAGATTATCCCCTCACTTGCTCTACTTGCTTTCTTGTGAGAGGGATTGACTCGTCTGAAACAATTTGTGACAACTTATACGCCAATCGGATCAAAGGAAGATATTTCATATCTCAATATAAAAGGTCTAAATTAGATTATGTTTTAAATATAAAACAATTTAATATGGGCTCAATCAAATTGTTATAGATTTTCTTAAAAATAAAAAGGTAAATGACTGCCATTGTAATATAAAATGTTTGTGAGAGGAAATTGATCAAAAATAAATGTATCCCTTTCCATACATTAGTTAGTTTCCTCTTGATACACTATAAGTTTAGCTGGACCGCTCTCCACGCTGACGGATGAAAATTCGATGTTTCAGTTAAAATTTTCAAATTTGGTTCGAGGTTCTTTTAAAGTTTTATACCTTTATCCGTTCGCTTCTGTTAGCCCGGTCAGGCGGTCATGGTACTCAAGTTGCATAAATTAGTAGATGACTGAAGTTCGATACAATCATACAATTACTTGAGGCATGGAAGCTTTCCATCACAGTTATTATATTTGTTTAAATATTTTCCTGTTTTTAATTATGGAAATAATAAACTTTCTCCTAATCCCAGATGATTACCATAATAAAAAGTCCCTTATACGACAAGGCTTAGGGATCCATTACTCACTATATATATATATATATATATATATATATATATATATATATATATATATATATATATATATATAGGAATTGAATCATGTGAGGCTTCCTTTCTTAGGGTGAGGCAGCTGTACCCATCCTAGCCGTCGGATCTAAAACATATGGATGTTTCAGATTGTGCCACATGCCCCTCAATAAAACTAACGTGAGCAATTGACATTCCATCATTACTACTTTTATGCTCTTCCAGACTCTTCCACTCTTTCTCTCTTTCTGTAAAATGGAAACCTCCATTTTCATTGTTCAAAACCTCCATTTTTGATCGCAAGCTTCGTAATTTTTGATCTAGGTAATATATCTCATCCTAATTTGCGATTAGCTACTACTTACTTCACACTCATTGATAACCTGTTAATTTATTTGTTCAATTTGTTCAATTTTTTAATTTTCGATCTACTGTTTAGTAAGTTGAGTTCTTATTTTTTTTTTTTCATTTTTCGATCTTTTTGTACACCTATTTGTTTGATTCGTTCCTTTCATTTAGTATTTCATACCTAGATTTTGATTTGTGTTCATTAATTTGTTTATTTTTGTTGATTCAACTACTTAATTAGTTGGTGTACTGAGTTGAGCTTATGTTTTGCAGGTTTCAATCGTTTTCTACGCTTATTTATCAATTCTGGTTCGATTTTAGGTACTTTCATTACTTCTCCATTCTTTGTTTCGAAATTTATCATGTATATTTTATATTAGCTTTTATCCTCGATTTGATTTCTTTTGATTTTTATGTTATTTTTGTGATGTAAAATTTAATCAGTGATTAAATGATCATTTATAAATTTAAATCAACAGTAGTGAGTTACTTGTTTCAATTTTCGTCGCTAATTACGTCTTTCGTGCTAGATTTTGTGCTTTATTTGATTTCTTGAACTTTTTGCGGATTTTTAAATGCTTAATAGTTGAATGTTATTCTCTGATTTTGTGATTGTTTTTACAAGTGAAATCAGCAGTTATTAGCCGTCTCGTCTAGTTGAATTTAAGTTTCATACCTAGATGTGAATCCTAATGTGTATGGAAACAACTTTAAAAGCTTCTAACTTGCACGATCCAAGTGAATAACGGAAGTGAACTATACTCCTACAAAACTATCTTGGCTGTGAATGAATTTCTTTTTAGATGAACAAATAACATTCTATTTGCTTGTGAATTGTTATATATCTGACCTCTGCCTACTTATGCTATCTTGTTGAATGTGAAAATTGCCTTTTTCTCTTTCTTTTTTACCTTTTTCTTTTCTAAAAAACATTGATTAAGTCCACTTTTTAATTTAGGATACCCGCACCCTTCTTATGATCTCTAAACTATTTCCCGTTCTAAATTTAGGATATACGTCCCCCTCTTATCATCCCATTTCCCCTCGGTAGGGGTTCACCCATCCTTTTTAGGGCTTAGTTTTGGTTTTCGCCCCCGTTCCATGAATAAGGAAAAGGGTTTAGTGTTCCATTGATTAAGTCCCACTTGGCTTGTTGTGTTGTGAATCTAGGACTCAAGTTTGTAAAAATTCCTTGAAAATAGGAATTTTCTTTGTTCAAGTAGAGCATCTGTTCGTAAATCCTACAGCTAAGGTTTGTGAACCTTGGCTTTTTGTGTTGTGAATATTCGACCCAAGTTTGTGAAACTACTTGAAAAAGAGGAAATTTCTTTGGTAAAGTAGGACATCAGTTTGTGAATCCTACAACTAAGGTTTGTGAGCCTTGGCTTTTTGTGTGTTGACCCAAGTTTGTTAAACTACTTGAAAAAGAGGAATTTTATTTGTTAAAGTATGTAGAGCATCAGTTTGTGAATCCTACAGCTAAGGTTTGTGAATCCTACAACTAAGATTTGTGAATCCTACAGCTAAGGTTTGTGAATCCTACAGCTAAGGTTTGTGAATCTTGGCATTTTATATTGTGAATCTAGGATCTTAGTTTGTGAAACTCACATGAAAATAGTAATTCTACATGTTTTTTTTTCACCATAAACATATATATTTGAAAAAAATCCTCCTCTTAAAATTGATGTCATTTCCTTTAATTTTATATGTAACTTTGGTATATACTTTTAACTAATCGTATATCGTTGATTGTTTTTGTTGGTATAGGTTTTTGCCTAAAGTTTTGTGTTGTGCTGGTGGGATCAAGGGATCAAGACGGTGCGATCAAGGGATCAAGACTGTGGGATCAAGGGATTAAGACAATTCAGATTGTGTTAATCCTTAGTTGTAAATCTATAATTTAGTAGACATGTGTTTCCAACAGTGTGTATAAGTATTATTCGGCAACATTTTGTATAAGAGAAACGACTCATAAAAGTAGGTAATTATTTAGTATACAAGCGGATCAACTTGCAGTTTTGTGAATCTAGGACCTCAGTTTGTGAATGTCACACTTTTGAATTATGAATCTATAAACTTAGTTTTTAAAAATAGGATTTGACTTTGTGAAACTTGGCCTTTTAGTTTGTGAATCCTACAGCTAATCTATGTGATGAATCCTACGGCTAATCCTTGATTGTTAATGTAGGGCAGTCATTTGTGAAACTAGGATCTCAATTTGTGAAACTCTTGTACAAATAGAAATTTATTTTGTCAAAGTATGGCAGTTGTTTGTGAATCCTATAGCTAACGTTTCTGAATCTTTGACTTTCATGTTGTGAATCTAGAAATTTATGTGTAAGAAATTTCACACGTAAAAGGAATCATAACACAATTACATATTTTATTCACAAAATATGAAATAGTAACCTTTAAATTAAAGCGATTTCACCCACTGATGTGTCTGTTTCACAAAATCACACACGTTTCATAAAATCAAACTTAGGTTTCACACAATTACGTCTAGGATTCACAAAATCTGAAATAATAAACTTTCAATAAAACGATTTCACAAGTTGGTGTCTATATTTCACAAAATATGGTCTAGGATTCACAAAATCATCATATACTACAAAATCATCAAATGCTAACCAAAAGCATAATCCCAAATACTTGAGTTGAAAACCAAAATAAATCAAACATAAAAGAAAAGTAGTTAAAGCTTGTTTTTATTCAATCCGCATCATCCTGAGAACACATCACTTTCTATTTCGCTTCTTCCGCTTATTCCTCTTCTTCCTCTTCTGATGTATCTTCTTGTGTAAAGAAACAAACCTTTAATTAGATACTCATGTGGAAAAATATTGGCTAGGATTCTCAACGATGGTAATAAATATTCAAGAATCATGTCACGGGTTAACAACAAATCAAACATACAAAACAAAACAACATATTATGGCTATAAAGGGAATGTTACGAGTTTCACAAAATCATGTCTAAGTTTCACAAAATCATGTCTTAGATTCACAACAAAACAACTATATATGCATCATATAATTAAATTCTCAACATGACGGAACGATGATTATAAGTTTCGCAAAATCGTGTCTAAGTTTCACAAAAACAAGTCCTAGATTCACAAAGAAACAAACATATATGCAATGCATTATATAACTAAATTTTCACCGTGACGGAGCGACTATTCTAATAATCACAAAATCAAGTCTTTATTACACAACAACCATAAACACCAACATCAAGTCTTTATTTCACATTAACAAAGACCTAGAATATTACAATGTCATTTTTAAGATTCAATCAATCAAGTCTTAGAATCACAAAATCGAAATCAAAGCAGCAAAATCGCGACATACCTATTTCAATAGAACTATTACCATCAAGTATTGTAATATCTACAATCTCCATAACAATCAGAGCCGCAAAACGTCAAAAAAAAAATGTTGTAATTAATAGGAAATCACAAGGTTGATAAAAAAGTTCAATTTTGATGAAAATTGAGACTTATATCATAAATTAATCAACGGAATTCATAAATATGCTCAATTATGATAAAATTATGAAATTACCTGCAAACATTTTGAAATTTTCTTCTGAATTTGCTAAACTCGGGTTGTTTTGTGTTGTTTCGATGAATATCGACGCCCAATTTTGTAGAATCGCAGCAATTGATTTCAAGAAATTGATTGAAAGCGCAGCAATCTATGTCACTACGACTCTGCGAAGAAGCAGAGAGAGAAAGGAAAGCAGAGAGAAAGGAAAAATCTGAATTTGGAATTTGGTGTTTATGTTTGATATAGAAATTGTTTGGGCCAATTAGGAATGACTTATAATGGTCAGCCCATTGAACAATACCATTTGAGTCTTCTAAATCAGTCCAATGAAAAGTTTGGTGAGGCAGGCTGCCTCGCCATAATTAGCGGCCTCACCGGATTCGGCCTCTATATATATATATATATATATTGTATATTTGTATGATAATATGTATGTCATTGTCAATATATACACTTCTTTCGTTGCTAAGGGAGAAGCATTGAGATATTTGAGCAGAAAGCATGACAAAAGATGATATGTGTAATCTACCACCCCTAGTTGAAGCACCATGGTTGATTCTTACTCACGAGAATGACGAGTTTGAATACGAAAGTGAAGCAGAAGACGAGTATGAATACGAAAGTGAAGCAGACTACGAGTATGAATACGAAAGTGAAGCAGAATACGAGTATGAATACGAAAGTGAAGCAGAAGACGAGCCTCAACTCGAAAATCAAGTAGAAGACGAGCCTGAACTCGAAAATCAAGCAGATGACGAGCCTGAAGAAGAAAATCAAACAGATGACGACTTTAAATTCGAAAATCACGCAGATGACGAGTGCAAACCCGAGAATCAAACATTCTGTTTGATGAATAATAAATCCTACACTAAGACAATTGTTGAATTACATGGTAAGTCCATTCTGGCTTCCAACCAAGGCTGGTTAATTCTACAAGAACGCGTTAATCCATCCAAGTATTCTCTTTGGAATCCGATCACCCGACAATGTTTGCTTCTACCCGAGTTACTAGACCCACCCGAGGAAGAAAAACAGCCGTGTACCTGCATATTCACGTCACCTCCTGACGGTAATACCCCGTGTGTTGTTTTGTTATTTTTTGAACGCCTAGTGTTTTTGTGTTGGCCTACAACGAGGAAAGAAGATTGTAAGTGGGTCAAGCAAAGTCTCGAGCATGATGGTAAAAGTGTGCAAATTGCAAAAGCTGCTGCCCCTCAACGGAGACATATATGCAATCGCTTATAGATGTAATACCAGTAATGATGGCAGTTCAACAGTCGCGTTTTCCCGTTCAAAAGGTTACCGATAGTGATTGCAGCTCAAATATTATCCTTTACGAACCAGTGGAGATACAGATTCCATATCAGTGTATGATCAAACACGATACTTTCCAATTTTATAGCGAGTATTTGTTAGAAGTTTGCGGTGTATTGTACGTTATACACATAATGAAGCGACAGTTACATGAGATGGATGATTATGACATCGTGAAGATCTACGTTTGGAGATTGGATTTCTCCCGAATGGAGTGGATTCAAGTGGAATCGTTAGGAGATCGTGCGTTTTTATTAGGTCATAATTGTTGCACTTGGTGTTGGGCAGACAACTCTAGCTCCGGCATTGAAAGGGATTGTATTTATATCACTTGCTCCAGGAGTCAAACACTGCATCAATACCGCCTACGATACGATACTTACGTTTTCTTGTCGCCGTCTTCCAATGTAATCCAAACTTGGTATAATCCAGTTTGGTTCATGCCCCGCAATCCTGCAAGGTTAGATCCTATTACTACTCCCCTGTATCTTTTGAAAATACTTACTAAAACACTTAATATACAAGGCTGTACTTGTATATGATTTTCGTTTTTTCGTTTTTTGTATAATAATAGGTAAAACATATCAAAACCATTTACATTTTGTGATAAAATTGACAGGTTATCGCCGGAGATGCTTATCACGGTAAAAAAGGATATTGAAAATACTAAGCACGTGGGAGAGTTTGAAGAGACGAAAATGGACATACTAATGTCGTCATTAATTTGTCAGTTTCCTTCCGACATGCTGATATCAATAAGTAATTATTTGAATTTGTTCGACTACATGAATTTCCGCGCCACTTGCAAGACATTGCGTTCTATTATTCCTCGTCCCCAGTGGAGATCCAATTGTCCATATCCTTTATTCATGTCAAGGAAGAACACCAAGGGCGGCATTTGTGAACTCTGGGATCCATGTCAAAATATATGTCATACCATCATGACACCGCATTCACCCGAACAGTTATCAACAATCGAGTTTTTTAAGAATGGTTGGTTACTTTTGCGAATTGAGGGACACTCCTTACAATGCTTTAACCCTTTTAATAGGCAGAGTTATAAATACCCTGCTGATGCCAGGATTTTTAAGCCTTCAAGGTTAGCATTTTCGACATGTCCAACTTCTCCTGATTGTCTGACCGTTGGAATTTATGCATATAAAAATTGGGTAAGGATTCTCTACTTTCGAGCAGGAAACGACCAATGGGAGACCAGTTATATTGAGTTAGACATTGGAGAGGGCATGGGATTTTAAAGTAACTTCGATTCTAGCCCCGTGTACTATAATGGCGCATTTTATTATCTAGGTATAAAAGGTAACATCGGAATTCTTGAGATGTTGGACGAAGAATGGAGTTGGTGGATTTACGAGGGTCCAATACCAGAAAACATATCACTAAATTCGTGCTATTTAGTTGAGCTTGATGGTGAACTTATTTACGTTTTCATTGAAAAAGATGGAAAGACGGTCCAGGTGTTCACGTATGATACTTACGACGATGTTTGGGTTGCATTAGACGATTTAGGGGATTATATGCTATTTCTAAGTCCGGCATCATCGTTCTCGGTATCGACGACAAGCATGAGGAATAGAATTTATCTACCGAAACGTATTGGTGATGAAATGGTGTTCTATTCACTCAACACCGGCATGTACCACACTTCAAGCGGCCAACAGCCTAGCAAGGACTTCTACGGCATGAGGTCACAATCTTTTTGTTGTTGGATTTAATTTATTTGTATGGACAACATAACAATTAAAACTAAATTTATTTAATTCACTTTGAATTTAATTTTTTAATTGTTAATGTGTAATAATAAGAGATAGAATAGAGAAATTTGACATTTTAAATGCGAATAAAATTGAACATGTAACTGAATGTTGTGATGTGATAAGATTTTGCGACACATATAAGGATTATAAATTAGGCCCAATGTATTCCTTGAATAATCCTAAATATAAGGATTATAAATTAGGCCCACTTGCAAACTTGTGAGAGGGATCCGACCCGTCACAAATTTGTGACGAATATTGACCGTCACAAATGAGATTTTGTGTTCTTTTAGAAGATAAGAAATTGGATTTTGATATCGAGTTCGGGTTAGACACATAACCCGTCACAAATTTGAGACGGATATTGACCGTCACAAATGAGAATTTGTGTTCTTTTAGAAGATAAGAAATTGGATTTTTGTTATCGAGTTCGGGTTAGACACAAAACAAGCCTAAAATATGGAAGTTTCGTCTTGGTCGGAAAAAGAAAGCTCAATCCTCCTCTATGGAATTAAATACGGTTGAATTATATATTCTCACCCTTGTTAAATATAATTCAACAAAAATTAAAAATATCTCTAACACTTGTAAATTATAATTCAACAATATTCAAAATTATAAAAAAAGATTTCAAAAAAAGAAACACCAACGCATTACTATGTGTCAAATTACAACATTAGTGTCAAGCCAATATAAATTTCGTGGCTCATTGTGTTTTGGTTGTGGATTTCCGGTAGCCCTTTAATAAATTGATGTTTCACTAGTTTAGATGCCGTGCAAATGTACGAGTTTTAAATTGAACGGTATAGAAAATTAACAATTAAATTAATAGTATTTAACAGTGATTTAAATTTAACTTGCGCATCTACAATAAAAAAAATTTTATTAAAAAGTTGCTTATAAAAAAACATAAGAATGTCTATTATTTGAAAAAATTTATGATTCTTTTTTATTCATAGAGTCTTATAGTGAAGTATTTAGCTATTATACAACATTTATTTCAATATACGAAGAAATATAAAAAGGAAAGGTGACATACTAATTTAATAATGTGAGTAATATTTATACAATATCTAGAAAATAATAATATTGAAACAGTTAAGCACTTTTTAAAATTCCAATGCCATATTTATTGTTAAAGTTTTCTTTTAAGTATTATTAACATATGCTTTTAGGGCACATGATAGAAAAACCAATATTGAAATACGAAAGTTTCATGTATGAAAAAATGTGGTCATAATATGAGTAATAATTATTATGCACAACTATGAAAGCTTCAATGTTTGAAAGAACAACATAATATATTAGGCCCAATAAATATCTAAAAGAACTAGGCCCATTTTCAGGCTAAGGTGTATTTTTTTCCCTCTCTTTTTAGTAAATTGAGGACTGTTAGCAAAGTGGTCATAAACAAGTCGATGAGAAGATAATTATGACTTCTATTTTTGTCATTCTTCAGATTTAATACTCCTCAATTATTTGTTTATCTTCGCGAAAATATCACTTATTAAAAATAAAAAAGACAAACGAATATCAGGATAAAAAGAGTATCTCTTTATACTTGAGAAAACATTTTTAAAAGAATGCTGAAAAATAAATATTTGTCGTTTTGAGTCAGGTTCAAAACTATTTATCAAAAAATAGTATCCACGTAGGCTTGTGTTTTCAAAACCTAAAATGACGTGTCTCTGTAAGAAAACCGTCATTCCCAATGGCGTGTTTACTTTAAGTCCATTTTTGTAAGTTTGCATTTGTGTTTCCTTTGTGTTTTTGGTTCGTGAAATCTGATCCTACGTGAACATCATTTTGATAAATAGTGTTAAACTCTACTCAAAATAACAAATACTTATTTTTTAGCATTATTATAAAAATGCTTTATATAATTTAGAGCCTCTTATTTGTTTGAAGGTCGTGGACCCAAATTTTTCGACGATGTATGAAGAATAATACTTCATTGCAATAAATATTTTCTTGTTAGGGACACAAAATAAATATTTTTACCGGATAGAGGAGTGCAATCTTATGAACTCGTGACAATTTTCTCATAAGAATGTCTAATACTGCTTCAAACTCATCTTGCTTGTGACGGTCACAAGCTTGTAACTTCTCAAACTTGCCCCCTTGTCTCACGTCACAAGCTTTTAACAGATTGTATCCGTTACAAATGAGAGTTTAAGAACAAATAAGGTTTGTGAGTTTTCTTGTTGAGTTCGATTAGTCAATGAAATAAAGGAAATTCTACGTTACGTCATAATTTCTTTGGGAGGTAACCAATAGACTTTGTGCAATACATACACAAGTTACGTTTGAGAAATAGTACATAACTAATTAGAATGGAGGAATTAAATGTGTAATAAAAAGATTGCTAGAGATTCCGCGAAATGTATACACAGTATTATCTCTAATTATTTTAAGATTATTTAATATTTACCCGACTTGAATCTACACCTTATTGATATTTAATATTTCGCTCCAATGTATTTTGATATGAAACAAAATAAATGAAATGTAAAACTAATCAAAAAGTATTGAGAACAGTTATGAAACGTGTACCTTTATGAAAATATACTACGAATTCCATTTTATAAATTTTCCCTAATTATTTTAACGTATTTCTTTTTATTCACGAAGCTAGTCGTAAGTATGTGTCGGACTATTCTCTAAAGTAATACGAATTGCCATTAATGAAAAACACAAATTCTCATTGAAAACGGATCGACCCGTCTTAAGTTTAAGACGGGTCAAATCCCCCTCATAAAGGGCAAGTGGTGGCAAATGGAGCCCCTACTTGTCCCTCCACTTGCTCTTTCTGAGAGGGCCTTGACCCGTCTTAAGCTTAAGACGGATCGATCCGTCTTCAATGAGAGTTTATAAATGAAAAATACATTCATTTTGTTCCAAGACTTTTAAACATAAAAATAAAGCATCAAACCAAATTAAAAACCTCAATCAAAATCAGTAGAAATACGTAGTGGTGCTTCACCAAAGAAAAGGAGAACACAACAATGGTGAAATCAAGTATTACCAACAAACCAGCAACTTGGAGATGTCATACCTGCAACGAAATAGAAGCTAAATTATGAACACGTGGCGAGCTTGAGAATCACCTTGATACAATCCATCCAACTACATGGTAATTTAATCCCTAATTGATTACAATATGAATTACTTTTTACCTGCTTGATTGCAATTACTTTTTACCTGTGTATATTTATTCAATTAATTCAATTACTTTGGTAATTTAATCCCTAATTTAAACCCTATATATTGATGCGGGTAATCAATGTAACACTAATTGCTGGTTGCAATGTAACACTATTCAATTATTTTTTACTTCTGTGATTGTAACACGATCAAATGAAGCTAATCTTAAATAATTGCAATCACAGAAGTAAAAAATAATTGAATAATGTTACATTGCAACCAGCAATTAGTGTTACATTGATTACCCGCATCAATATATAGGGTTTAAATTAGGGATTAAATTACCAAAGTAATTGAATTAATTGAATAAATATACACAGGTAAAAAGTAATTGCAATCAAACAGACAAAAAGTAATTCATGTTGTAATCAATTAGGGTTTAAATTAGGGATTAAATTACCATGTAGTTGGATGGACTGTATCAAGGTGATTCTCAAGCTCGCCACGAGTTCTAAATTTAGCTTCTATTTCATTGCTGGTTTGTTGGCAATACTTGATTTCACCATTGTTGTGTTCTCCTTTACTTTGGTGAAGCAGCACTACGTATTTCTACTGATTTTGACTGAGGTTTTTAATTTGGTTTGATGCTTTATTTTTTATGTTTAAAAGTCTTGGAACAAAATGAATGTATTTTTCATTTATAAAGTCTCATTGAAGACGGATCGATCCGTCTTAAGCTTAAGACGGGTTAATCCATCCAACGCGTTAATCTATCCAAGTATTCTCTTTGGAATTCGGTCACCCGACAATGTTTGCTTCTACCCGAGTTACTAGACCCACCTGAGGAAGAAAAACAGTCGTGTACCTGCATATTCACGTCACCTCCTGACGGTAATACCCCGTGTTGTTTTGTTATTTTTTGAACGCCTAGTGTTTTTGTGTTGGCCTACAACGAGGAAAGAAGATTGTAAGTGGGTCAAGCAAAGGCTCGAGCATGATGGTAAAAGTGTGCAAATTGCTAAAGATGTTGCCCTCAACGGAGACATATATGCAATCGCTTATAGATGTAATACCAGAAATGATGGCAGTTCAACTGTCGTGTTTTCCCGTTTAAAGGTTACCGATAGTGATTGCAGCTCAAATATTATCCTTTACGAACCAGTGGAGATACAGATTCCATATCAGTGTATGATCAAACACGATACTTTCCAATTTTATAGCGAGTATTCGTTAGAAGTTTGCGGTGTATTGTACGTTATACACATAATGAAGCGACAGTTACATGAGATGGATGATTATGACATCGTGAAGATCTACGTTTGGAGATTGGATTTCTCCCGACATGCTGATATCAATAAGATATTATTTGAATTTGTTCGACTACATGAATTTCCGCGCCACTTGCAAGACATTGCGTTCTATTATTCCTCGTCCCCCGTGGAGATCCAATTGTCCATATCCTTTATTCATGTCAAGGAAGAACACCAAGGGCGGCATTTGTGAACTCTGGGATCCATGTCAAAATATATGTCATACCATCATGACACCGCATTCACCCGATCAGTTATCAACAATCGAGTTTTTTAAGGATGGTTGGTTACTTTTGCGAATTGAGGGACACCCCTTACAATGCTTTAACCCTTTTAATAGGCACAGTTATAAATACGATGCTGATGCCAGGATTTCTAGGCCTTCAAGGTTAGCATTTTCGACATGTCCAACTTCTCCCGATTGTCTGACCGTTGGAATTTATGCATGTAAAAATTGGGTAATGATTCTCTACTTTCGAGCAGGAAATGACCAATGGGAGACCGATTATATTGAGTTAGACATTGGAGAGGGCATGGGATTTGATAGTAACTTCGATTCTAGCCCCGTGTATTATAATGGCGCATTTTATTATCTAGGTATAAAAGGTAACATCGGAATTCTTGAGATGTTGGACGAAGAATGGAGTTGGTGGATTTACGAGGGTCCAATACCAGAAAACATATCACTAAATTCGTGCTATTTAGTTGAGCTTGATGGTGAACTTATTTACGTTTTCATTGAAAAAGATGGAAAGACGGTCCAGGTGTTCACGTATGATACTTACGACGATGTTTGGGTTGCATTAGACGATTTAGGGGATTATATGCTATTTCTAAGTCCGGCATCATCGTTCTCGGTATCGACGACAAGCATGAGGAATAGAATTTATCTACCAAAACGTATTGGTGATGAAATGGTGTTCTATCCGCTCAACACCGGCATGTACCACACTTCAAGCGGCCAACAGCCTAGCAAGGACTTCTATGGCATGAGGGCACAATCTTTTTGTTGTTGGATTTAATTTATTTGTATGGTGAACATAATAATTAAAACTAAAATTATTTAATGCACTTTGAGTTTAATTTTGTAATTGTTAATGTGTAATATTAAGAGTTAGAATAGAGAAATTTGACATTTTAAATGCGAATAAATTAAACATGTAACTGAAGGTATAATGAATAAAATTCATTAGGCAAACGATGAATGCTGTGATGTGATAAGATATTGTGACACATGTAAGGATTATAAATTAGGCCCAACGTATTCCTTGAATAATCCTAAATTTTAGCTAGAGTGTTAAGTTGGGAAAGTTTTTAGTTTTCCTATTCTTTTAGCATTGCTTGTGACGGGTCGGATCTCTTTCACAAGCTTGCAAGTGGGAGGGCAAGTGGGGAAACATTGATTTTCCACTTGCCCTCCCACTTGCAAGCTTGTGAGAGGGAACCCATCACAAATGAGAATTTGCGTTCTTTTAGAAGATAAGGAATTGGATTTTTGTTATCGAGTTCGAGTTAGACTCAGAACAAGCCTAAAATATGGAAGGTTAGGTTTAGCTCGGAAAAAGAAAGCTCAATCCTCCTCTATGGAATTAAATACGGTTGAATTATATATTCTCACACTTGTTAAATATAATTCAACAAATATTATAAGTATCTCTAACACTTGTAAATTATAATTGAACAAAATTCAAAATTATAAAAAACGATTTCAAAAAAAAGAAACACCAACGCATTACCTGTGTCAAGTTACAACGTTAGACAAGAAAATGGGCTATGAGGGCATTACGGTCAAGCCAATATATATTTCGTGGCTCATTGTGTTTTGGTTGTGGATTTCCGGTAGCCCTTTAATAAATTGATGTTTCACTAGTTTAGATGTCGTGCAAATGTACGAGTTTTATGATTCTTTTTTATTCATAGTCTTATAGTGAAGTATTTAGCTATTATACAACCTTTATTGCAATATACGAAGAAATATAAAAAGGAAAGGTGACATACTAATTTATTAATATGAGTAATATTTATACAATATCTAGAATATAATAATATTGAAACGGTTAAGCACTTTTTAAAATTCCAATGCCATATTTATTGTTGAAGTTTCTTTTAAAGTATTACTAGTTGTTGCATCGCGCACGATACCCCAAGTTATTTCAATTGTTTTATTTCGGCATCTTTGTTATGCTTGTGTTGTGATGCGTCTATTATCTTACGAACGAAGTATTGCAATGTACTTGGGAGTAAAAGTTGGAGGTTCTTCACTCTTTCCATTAGTACATAGGTATATGATTGAGCAGAATGTGTGATGAGCATCTAACTCAATTACATTTTTTTGTGCTGATGATATATAGTTACTAAGGCCAATTGTAGATAATTGAAAGTATAGTAAATCGGGTTAATCTGATAAAGTGATAACCGCTAATCAGTAGACGAGTACTAAAAAAAATGAGTATTCATACCTACAGGAGCCACGGCCCATACATGATAACTTTCCGTCACCTTAAGCTAGAACCTTTTTCAACCGCAAAAACCATACATCCTGAAATGGTATGTCCAGATCAGATTTAGAATCACAAAGTAGAGCTTAACATGATAATGGAGTTCTGTCAAGTAAAAAGACAGCATATTATGGGTCGACTTTGACATTCAAAATTCAAAAATAAAAGCAAACGACTCATACAAAAGTTCATTGGCAGGGTAAACTTAAATAAAAAAGAATAAGACGGGGAAAAACAAATTTAAGAAGAAAAACATCTTAGTTGTTAATTACAGTGGCAAAAAAGGACAACATTTCCGACTACCTAGCATCAGGGACATTTTTTTGTATCAATAATTATTGTGTGACGGTGTTGCACCTTAAGACGGTCTCATTGTGTAATAAGACAATTCATTTATTAGCAACAAGTAAAAAGTGAACTGTCTCAACTCTCACGGAGTAAGACAACCGTATTCTATAATTTGTGCTTTTGTATGGTCCCGGTAATATATGCACTCGTTAGATCTTAGAATGAGCCTCGTAGTCACATTTAACACCAAATTGTTTGCCGACCAAAAGGTAAAATGGTCACTCCTTCCTTCCTCCTATTTCCGACAAACAAACCATCATCAACCACCAGTCCACCACGACTGACCTTAAATGGTTAAAGCACCTACAATTTTTTTCTAGAAAAAAAAAACAGTGATAGAGGCAACAAGAAAATGAGAATGGGCTCACAAAACCAAATTAAATCAGAAGCCCAATAAATTATTAAAGCTAAAATAAAGCAAAACCAAGTTGTAAGAAACAAGCTGAAACTTCCGAGTTCCAAGTGAAACGTTTTTTCCCTTTTCAAATTCCAGATTTTTGGCTTCTCCATAGAACTCTTAACCAACCTTATCTTTTTTAGTTCGATTTTAATAACTCAACCTTAATTGCTAATTCACATCTCACACTCGATTATCTAACTTTAGTGGCATGAGTTAGACACAAACTGTATCTATGGATACCCAGTAGTTGATAACACAACACATTTTATCATCAAACTTTATATTATTACCTTAAGAATATGCAGCAGCACGGCTAAAAAGTTTGAACTTTTTAGACTAATAAAGTTACCTTTCTTTTAAATATTGAATCTTATTCCAACAATAGAAATGTTATTCCCTCAATTTCTATCTACTATAAGCTATCCCCTCCACCCATTCGAAACCACCAAGGAAAACATGTTTGGTTTCAGATTCTCAATCTCGTTCTCAAAGTTCCTCTAACTATCTTTATGACAAAGTTCTATCTAGCCGAGAAATAAGCCACTTGAATTACAAGGAACACCCAAGAAATGATGTTGGCAAAAATAAATAGTCTTTGACCTATCAACTAATTTTTTAAGACCACGACGTACACCTATAGGCGTAGTTCTGTATTATGCTAATTGGCCGTTTCTAAAACATCAGCGGCTCAAATGCTCACCCTATCACTTCTTATGGTCTAAGGTTCTTATAGCGAATTCGCATGTTAACTAAACCTGACATATACTAACTTTGGTAAGACTGACTTCTGACTAATAGACGCGAAATCGTTTACAAGTCTTCAAATAGTATCATCATAATAGTAGACTAATAGAGGGTACTTATGATTTGCCAGCTTGCATGTTTATCTTACAGTTTTTTGGCGTGAACATATCAAAATCATCATATGATCTAGGAAGTAGTCCAAATTGAAGAAAGACCAAGCATCTCACAATAAAGATGTAAATCAAAACAAGCGTAAATGGAATGTGTTGTACACCACTTTCTCAACTAATACACCGACAACATCAATAGGTTATGAGAACTTTTACTCTCACACTATGACAACAAAATCAACATAACAGCCAAAAAACTGCAATCGTATTATGGAATATATAGCGTATAAGTGAAATAATATCACCATTATACTAACCGTATTTGTGGCCATCCTCGTTACTGCCACCACTTCTACCGCCAACCTCAACGTCTTCTAGATCCTCTTTGTTGCCATCTTTATAGAGAGCGTACTGTAATTTTAACTGAAAAGGGTAAAATGAGCGACGATGATCCGGGAAACAATACTGAACAGAGAATTATAAGAAAGGTAGAAAAAATGAGAGGAAGATTAAATCCCGTTTTTTTCCCGGAAAGGAGCATTTGCTAGCTAAATTAGCAGCCTAAAAATGCACCCCCTACAATAAAGATACAAAAGGTCTTCCTGTCAAATCAACTTTTAATTACGAATGAAAACACTCAAAATAGCTTAGTAACTACTTTCAAAAGGGTACCTATCTAAAACAACCGACTTCCTTACAATAATATAAATCCTGTAATCTTTAGTCCCTAATCCTGCCAAATACGCCAAATCTCATGGAAAACACACATGACAAAAGTTTGACACTCAGACACTATGCTTTTAGATACTTTCAAATTTCAACTTGAAAGAACTTCAAGTTGCACGGTCAAAAGATTCTGAATCAAAACTCAGTCAGAAATCAATTAAGCCGAATCTTGCTTAGAGTAAGCATGGCAATATCAACTAATCGAAAGAAGAACCTTTTCACAACGTTTCATCTCATTTTTCACATCTACACAGCCAAAGCTCGCCTAGAATATGCATACCAACACTTGATGTTCAAATGATGCACTCTTCTATATTATTTTAGTTTACGATTTGATAATAATCTACACATCTGAAAAATCTTCCACCCAATCTCTTCTCACTATAAACTAAACGATCAGGGATGTTGTTAGACACATTCAATCTAACATCTAAAAAAAGCAAAGATCTTCTCAATAACCAAAAATGTGTAATAAGTCAAAACATCAATTGCCATGGGGAGCAAGTAATAAGTAATAAGAGGATAAAAGGGAAATGAGGGTGTTGTATGAATGGTGGTGCATGCTATGATGTTGAAAAATTAGTAGAGATAATTTGATCAATAAGAAGAAAGGAGAAGGAAGAACGAAAAAGAATATAGATCGCTAGAAGGGAGAAAAACGAGAGAAAGAAATGGAAATTATATAAGTATAAGTAAATAACAACAATGGCTCCGACATTCCTATTTACCAAAAACAACAAGTCAAAGAGAGGCAGTAAAGTCTGAATTTTTTTTTTTGTGACAGCGTACAAGATATATCTATCCTAACAGCGAGCCCAATAGGTAGCAAGGGCTAGCAAAGCGAGAAAAAAAATCAGTTTCGTTAATGGTGTTCTGCCACCCCAGATTTAATATAATGATAAATAAAGCAAAACGCATTAATTGAACAGCAAATCTAATGTGGTCCAGTGGTAAAAGAGTTCGAACCCCTCGACGCATACTTTCATTTTTTTTTTGCTAGATAGGAAATCGTCATTCGATTAATTTGTTATTTCTTGCAATTGATGAAATTGTTGATTCCATTATGTTCGTGTACTAGGATATTTGTTTTCTATTTTACGTAATGATTATGTTTATTATAATTGTTTATATTTAAATTTTCTAAATCGTAAAGTATCATAATTGTATCGAAAAACGAAGATGAGTTGTCATTTGGTAGTACATCGTACTTGATTTTTTATTGTTATGCAACATATTTTTCCGCGAAATTCCGTTTTTATGGGTAAATATACTCTTAATAGTTTCGCTACCCCAGACTTGCAATCCTATGTTCGCCCTTGTATCTTAGAATAGCCTTTCTGGCTACATTATGAGCTAGTTTATTCCAAGCTCTAGGACAAAAACTAAAAGCCAAACAATGAAACAAAGCAAAAAGAGATTTAATCTCCTTCATCACTCGTACTACTTCACTTTCAGGATTTCTTTCACTTTCAGGATTTCAAGTTAATTTTGTTATGTGTAGGGGCGAAATCAGGATTTCAAGTTTTGGGTAGATAAAATATTGAACATATATTATTTAGAAAATATGGAATCACGAAAAAACGTAGTAAAAAATGTAAAAAAAAAAATCAAAATATATATCGACAATCAACGATCAAATGAACCCTCAATACTAACTTAAAAACTTCTCGTTTGCAATTCACAACTTATCTTTATTTTATTTTCCGACTATAATTTTGATTATTGAAAAAAAAACTTTTATCATTGCTAAGTAATGATTTAAAATTTTCATAATTCGACAACATATCCTGATTGTATTTCATAACAAATTTGAAAACTTGCAATAAATAACAAACTAATCTAAGGGCAATGGGCAATGATTAATTACAGAATCGTTACATACGTAAAGGAACAAGTGAAAACAATAAATATTTTCATCACGAATGAATCAAAGCCGAACCCTGGTCTACTAAACGAAGTACTACGTTATATACTTAACGCTGGAAACGCCACTACCCTACCTGCAACAGGAGTTCAAGATCAAACACAAGTCACACTAACCAACTCAAGAGGACAGTCTAGCAAAGTCAAGGAGTCCACAAAGCAACTCAACCAGCAGCCTAGAAACCTACATGACTAGCTATGATAACCTACTCTATAATCCCAACACCCTTGAATACACTCCCAACAAAAACAACCCACCCTACAGCCACAGAACAACCCACAAAAACAATCCCAACCCCAACAGACAACAAGAAAACAGCCCAAGCACAATTCAGCCTCAGCCACCTTGGGCAGGGTCCATGGTGAGCTTCTACACCTAGACACATCCAACCAGTGCTCAAACATGGTCCTAGGGAGAGTCCTTTACACTTTTGTCCAGGATTTCTTCTTGAGAAAACGTCCACATAAAAAGTTAGTCTAGGGACCAAGTTCAACAGTCAGATTTCAACCCTTTTGTGCAGTAGTTAATATGTCACTGTCAACCTTCCCCTTTTGAACAAGCAATGCGTGAGGGACCTTCAGCACATCTTTGGGATCCATCCTACTTCAGTTTGGCTCACAAACCCAAGCTTGAAAGTCCACTCTTCACCCAAGACATACCTGATCAAAACAATTAAGGAAGATTGTCCCTTTTGAAACTGCTTTATCTACTTTATGTCAGTACTCTTTTTAGTTTGTAGCTGTTATTTTGTTTCATGTTGTAAGCCTTTGTGGCCCTAGATGTATCCTAACGTCTGAGATGTATCCTTGCTGCCTATATAAGGCCTTTACCTAATGAAATGCAAATCAGATTTGAGTAAAACTTTAAGAACTGAAACATTGTTTCTGTTTGAACTCTTGGCTGTGTGCTGGAGCATTTTTTCCTTTGCTGTGTGCTGGGAAGAGAGTCTAGGTTCTTCGCTGTATGCTGGGGCCAAGTCTCAACCCTCAACCATTGGCTGTGTGCTTTGGTTAAGGTTCTATCTGTCCTAACCTCAATATTCAGTCCAGAAAGCAAACATAACTAGTGTGCTCACTTCAAGCCTTCTTTTCTTTGTGTCTTGTCTATTTTCTCTATAATTTCAGTGCAAATTGGTTATCAGAGCTTTGGTTTGTGAGTCCATTTTCCCCAACTACATTAAAAACACAAAAAACAACCATGAGTGAAGAGAGAGTTGCAGGGCTGGAGGCTACAGTCCAAGGCCTTACCAGAACTGTAATGGAAGTCACAAGATCTGTCAATGAACTCCTTGATGGTCATCTTAACAATGACATGAGGGGAGGCAGGGGTCGAGGAAGGGGAGCACCAATGCCACCTATTGGAGGTAGAAGAAGACCCCACCTGGAACAAGAAGATGCTTCAGAATCAGATGGCTTAGAGCAGGATCAACCAGGGCACCATGACAAAGACCTAAAGGTAGAAATTCCTGACTTCTTAGGTAGCATGAACCCTGATGACTTCCTAGATTGGCTAAGGTCAGTAGAAAGGATCTTTGAATTTAAGGGATACTCTGATAGGAAAGCTTTTAAGATTGCTATTATGAAACTTAAGGGATATGCCTCACTATGGTATGAAAACATGAAAAATCAAAGGAGTAGGGAGGGTAAGGAACCTGTTAAGTCTTGGTCTAAGCTGAAAAAGAAACTCAAAGATAAGTTTGTGTCTAGGGATTACACCCAAGACATGTTCATTAAACTGACACACCTTAAACAAGACCAAAAACCTGTTGAATCCTACTTAAGAGATTTTGAACAACTTACTCTCCAATGTGAGGTTATGGAGAAGCCTGAGCAGAAGATTGCTAGGTTCTTAGAAGGGCTTGATGAGAGGGTGGCTAGCAAGGTTAAATTGCACAACATCTATTCCTTTGAGGAAGCTGTTAACCTGGCCCTCAGGGTGGAGAAACTGGGAAAGGGAAAGACCAGTGCATCTAGAACACCATCAAGAACACCCTATAAACCTTATGTGGGGGCTAGGATAGGAGAACCTGTCATCCCTGCTAAAACACCTGTTACTGTTGACAAAGGTAAAGGTGTTGAGTCGAGCCAAAAGAAAACCATTCCCCTAAAGAAATGTTTCCAGTGTCAAGGGTATGGTCACTTTACTAGGGAATGTCCCACCAAAAGAGCTCTTAGCACCCTGGATGTGGTACATTGGGGAGAGGATGAAATCTTGGTGTGTGATGATGAGATGGAGGAAGCTGAGGTGGAGGTTAATGAGGAGCTGGTGGAACCTGATGCTGGGTTAAGCCTAGTAACATGGAGAGTGATGCATACACAACCTCAACCATTAGAGGAAGACCAGAGACACCAAATCTTCAGGACTAGGTGTACCATCAAGGGGAGAGTCTGTAATCTGATCATAGATGGAGGGAGTTGTACCAATGTTGCTTCAAAACCCTGATAGACAAACTGACCCTACCAACCAAAGACCACCCTCACCCTTACAAACTTAGGTGGCTAAACAAGGGAGCTGAAGTAAGAGTTGACCAGCAGTGTGTGTGGTACCCTTCTCTATTGGGAAGGGATATGTTGATGAGGCTCTGTGTGATGTGCTTCCCATGGATGTTTGCCACCTCCTACTGGGCAGGCCTTGGGAGTTTGATAGAGATGTTGTCCACCAGGGTAGGGAGAACACATACTCATTCAAGTTTGGGAAGAAGAAGATCATATTGGCTCCTTTACCCCCTACCTTAAAAGGAAATTCACCTCTCATCACAGAAACTGCCAAAGAGGCCTTGCTTTTGAGTGAGTCAGAGATAGTGCAAGAGTTGAGTGACCTGAGGCCAGTGTATGTACTCCTTACCAAGGAAGTTGGGATGATTCCTAGTCATATTCCTGAGGAGGTACAGGATCTACTGAAGGCCTATGAGGATGTGTTCCCAGATGAGCTTCCTAGTGGGTTACCTCCACTAAGGGGAATTGAGCATCACATTGACTTGGTACCTGGGGATGTCTTACCCAACAAACCTGCCTATAGAAGTGACCCCAAGACAACACAGGAGCTACAATCTCAGGTGGGAGAGCTGCTTAGTAAGGCTTATGTTAGAGTCTCTTAGTCCTTGTGCTGTGCCTGCCCTGCTAGTACCAAAGAAAGATGGAACCTGGAGGATGTGTATAGACAGCAGAGCCATTAACAACATCACCATTAAGTACAGGTTCCCTATACCTAGGCTTACTGACATTCTTGATGAGCTAAGTGGGGCTCAGTTGTTCACCAAAATTGATCTTAGGCAAGGCTATCATCAAGTGAGGATTAGAGCTGGGGATGAGTGGAAAACTGCTTTCAAAACCAAACATGGGTTGTATGAATGGCTAGTGATGCCCTTTGGGCTCTCAAATGCCCCCAGCATATTTATGAGACTGATGACGGAAGTGCTAAGACCCTATTTGGGGAAGTTCATTGTGGTCTACTTTGATGATATTCTGGTCTATAGCTCCAACAAGAGAGAACACTTGCAACATCTGAAGATTCTATGTGAAATTCTGAGGGAGGACAAACTATTTGGCAAGCTAGAGAAGTGCACTTTCATGCAACCTGAAGTTCACTTCTTGGGGTTCATAATCTCAAAAGATGGGGTTGCTGTTGATCCTGAAAAGGTCAATGCTATGAAAGACTGGCATGTACCTAGAACTGTGACTGAAGTAAGGAGCTTTCATGGACTAGCATCCTTTTATAGGAGATTCATCCAGGGTTTCAGTTCCATCATGGCTCCCATCACTGAATGTATGAAGAAGGGGGAGTTCAACTGGAGCGACAAGGCGACAAGGCTGAGAAATCATTCAACTTGATCAAGGAACTGCTGTGTAGATCTCCTGTGCTAGGTCTACCAGACTTCAATAAGCTATTTGAGGTAGAGTGTGATGCTAGTGGGCTAGGCATTGGAGCTGTGCTAGTGCAAGAGAGGAAGCCTATAGCCTACTTCAGTGAGAAATTAAATGGAGCCAGGCTGAACTACTCTACTTATGATAAGGAATTCTATGCAATAGTAAGGGCCCTGAACCACTGGGGGCACAATCTGAAACCCAAGCCCTTTGTACTACATTCAGATCATGAGGCCCTAAAGTTTATTAATGGCCAGCACAAGCTCAACCCAAGGCATGCAAAGTGGGTGGAATTTCTCCAATCCTTCTCCTTCTCACGCAAATACATTGAAGGGAAAAACAATGTAGTAGCTGATGCCCTATCTAGGAGGTCTATGATGCTAACATACATGGAGCAGAGGGTCCTAGGCTTTGAGTTCATGAAGGAGCTCTACCTAGAGGATCCAGACTTCAAGGGGGAATGGGAGGTGTACTCAGAGGGACAGCTCAAGAAGGGGAGCAGATACTTAACACATGATGGCTTCCTCTTCCAAGGGAACAAGCTGTGCATTCCCAAAGGACCCTACAGGGGTCTGCTAGTCAAGGAAGTTCATTGTAATGGACTTGCTGGCCACTTTGGGGTACAGAAAACCTATGAGATTTTACAAGATCAGTTCTATTGGCCCAAGATGCTAGGGGATGTGCAGGACACCATTAAAAGATGCAAACCATGTCAGTTAGCAAAGACTCACTTCCAAGCAGACCCCTACACACCCCTACCTGTGCCAAACAAACCCTGGGAAGATATAAGCATGGATTTCATAGTAGCATTGCCTAGGACACAAAGGGGAAAGGATGCAGTAATGGTGGTTGTTGACAGGTTCAGTAAAATGGCCCATTTTGTTGCTTGCAAAAAGACAGAAGATGCAATGGGAGTAGCTGAACTATATTTCAAGGAGATAGTAAGGCTACATGGGGTTCCAAGAAGCATTGTATCAGATAGGGACACCAAGTTTATAAGTCACTTCTGGAAGACACTCTGGAAGCTGTTGAAAACAAAACTCCTTTTTAGTACTTCCCACCACCCTCAGACTGATGGACAAGACAAACAGAAGTCACCAACAAGACATTGGGCAGGATCTTAAGGTGCATCATTGCCAAGTCTCTCAAGGATTGGGATCTGAAACTAGCACAAGCTGAATTTGCATTCAACAGAGCTCCATCAAGCAGCACAGGTAAAAGTCCTTTTGAAACTGTCTATGGTACTAACCCTCTCATGCCTACAGACTTAGCTCCAATACTCAAGAAAGAAGTCAGTTATGATGCCAAAGAAAGAGTACAACAGATGATGAAAATCCACAACCAGGTCAAACAACAAATAGAGAAGACCAATGAGATGTACAAGTCAAGGGCCAAGGGTCCAAAGAAGGCCAAAGAATTCAAGGCAGGAGACATGGTATGGTTGCATCTGAGGAAGGAAAGATTCTCAGACAAAAGGAAGAACAAACTAATGCCCAGAGCTGATGGCCCCTTTGAAATTCTTGAGAAGATAGGACCCAATGCCTATAAGGTGGATCTACCAGGTCAATATGGAGTACATGGAACATTCAATATAGGAGACTTAAGCCCTTATCATGGAGAGTCAGAAGATGAGGAAGATTTGAGGACAAATCCTTTTCAAGAAGAGGAGGTTGCAACAGGAGTTCAAGATCAAACACAAGTCACACTAACCAACTCAAGAGGACAGAGTCTAGCAAAGTCAAGGAGTCCACAAAGCAACTCAACCAGCAGCCTAGAAACCTACATGACTAGCTATGATAACCTACTCTATAATCCCAACACCCTTGAATACACTCCCAACAAAAACAACCCACCCTACAGCCACAGAACAACCCACAAAAACAATCCCAACAGACAACAAGAAAACAGCCCAAGCACAATTCAGCCTCAGCCACCTTGGGCAGGGTCCATGGTGAGCTTCTACACCTAGACACATCCAACCAGTGCTCAAACATGGTCCTAGGGAGAGTCCTTTACACTTTTGTCCAGGATTTCTTCTTGAGAAAACGTCCACATAAAAAGTTAGTCTAGGGACCAAGTTCAACAGTCAGATTTCAACCCTTTTGTGCAGTAGTTAATATGTCACTGTCAACCTTCTCCTTTTGAACAAGCAATGCGTGAGGGACCTTCAGCACATCTTTGGGATCCATCCTACTTCAGTTTGGCTCACAAACCCAAGCTTGAAAGTCCACTCTTCACCCAAGACATATCTGATCAAAACAATTAAGGAAGATTGTCCCTTTTGAAACTGCTTTATCTACTTTATGTCAGTACTCTTTTCAGTTTGTAGCTGTTATTTTGTTTCATGTTGTAAGCCTTTGTGGCCCTAGATGTATCCTAACGTCTGAGATGTATCCTTGCTGCCTATATAAGGCCTTTACCTAATGAAATGCAAACCAGATTTTGAGTAAAACTTTAAGAACTGAAACATTGTTTCTGTTTGAACTCTTGGCTGTGTGCTGGAGTATCCTTCCTTTGCTGTGTGCTGGGAAGAGAGTATAGGTTCTTTGCTGTGTGCTGGGGCCAAGTCTCAACCCTCAACCATTGGCTGTGTGCTTTGGTTAAGGTTCTATCTGTCCTAACCTCAGTAATCTGTCCAGAAAGTAAACATAACTAGTGTGCTCAGTTCAAGCCTTCTTTTCTTTTGTGTCTTGTCTATTTTCTCTATAATTTCAGTGCACTACCTTACAATTAAATTTGGACCACA
Source organism: Heliosperma pusillum (assembly GCA_022085475.1). Lineage (NCBI taxonomy): Eukaryota > Viridiplantae > Streptophyta > Magnoliopsida > Caryophyllales > Caryophyllaceae > Heliosperma > Heliosperma pusillum. The sequence continues at coordinate 11,974 of JAIUZE010045639.1, read as the reverse complement.
CAAACACTTACCAAAAAATGAAATAGGGAATGTTATTGAGGATAGGAGAGAATATATAAAATGAGTGTTCACTAGTTAGTCTGTCAACTAATTCGATTAAAAATCTGACGCTTAAAATTTTTAACAAATAATTTCAGAAAAACAAGAAAATGGAAAGAGGAAAGAGAGGAAAAGGGAAATCGAAGAACTGCAACAATAGCGGTGCTACTGTCGTCAATGATTCAGTTCCTTGGAATCCTAAAAGTTGAATTTAAAACATTCACTCAGCTTGAATACCACGTGAACGCAACGCAGAGCATTCACTTGCCATGACAGGTATATAACCAAATTATTTAAAAATTCTAATTATTGAATTGTTAACCCTAATTGCTTGAATACCAAGTAAATAAATCGCATCAGATAAGCAATTAGGGTTAACAATTAAATAATTAGAATCTTTAAATAATTTGGGTATATACCTGGCATGGCAAGTGAATGCTCTGCGTTCACGTGGTATTCAAGCTCAGTAGATGTTTTAAATTCAACTTTTATGATGCAATTACTGCATTTCCAAGGAACTGAATCATTGACGACAGTAGCATCGTCATCGCTGCAGTTCTTCGATTTCCCTTTTTCTTTTCCTCTCTTTACTCCTTTTCCTATTTTCTTGTTTTTCTGAAATTATTTGTTAAAAAAGTTTAAGCGTCAGATTTTTAATCGGATTAGTTGACAGACTAACTAGTGAACTCTCCTTTAATATACTCCCCCCTATTCTCAAAAACATTCCTCATTTCTATTTTCGTCTATTCACAATACTTTTCCTATTTCATCTTTTGATAAGTGTTTGTGTGGTACAAATTTAATTATAAGGTAAGGTAGTGTATTTGTGTGGTTCAAATTTAATTATATGGTAGGTAGTGTGTTTTCTTAATATTGAAAGGGGAAAGTTATTGAGAATAGGAGGGAGTATTAACTAGTTTTAATCCCGTACGAATGATGCACAGATTGTAATAGGACCATCATACGTTGCAAATGACACGGAATAACCCGAACCCGAAATGACCCGTTATTTTTAGGGTTGAACCCAAACCGACCCGTCGGGTCTAAGATAAATGAAGAATATTATTATAATATTAATATTTTAATATTATATTCGAAAATATAAATTGAAAAATAATTTTTTTAATTAAAAAAATTAATTTAAAAATTAATTTTACATAACTTTTAATCTTTTATAGGATTAAATAATAAAATAATTATTAAAATAACTTTACTTTTCTAAATTTCTAAATATAAGTGCGATAAGTAATGAATACAACTATATTATTAATATTAAATATTATTTAATTTTTTAAAGTATGATTTTGCGGCTTTAAAATGATAAAATAAAAGTCGTCTTGACCCGTATTCTGATCGTAACCTGACCCGTATTATGATCGTAACCTGGCCTGTATTCTGATCATAACCTGACCCGAGACCCGTATGACCCAACCCGTATTTGACCCGACCTGTATTCAACCCGACGCGTATTCTGACCTGACCCATATGACCCGAGCCGGGACCCGACCCGCCCGACCCGTTTGACATGTCTAGCCACGACCCACGAGCCCACCAGCCATGAACCCAATATTCAATCCGAAAATGAACACGTATACGTAGACTGTGGCCAGCAGCCTGGGTAAAAGGTGGCGATGGTGGTGGAAAAGAGATGCAAGATGGTGGTTGTTGGCCTTCGAATATAGCTGCAGGTGGTCCGTCGATTTAGGTCACATGAGGGTGGCCAATAGTAGTCTAGTGGTTGATGAGAATTGTTGGCATTCCATGAGGTGAAATGGTGGAATAAGCTGCAAGTGGTATATGGTAGAAATAGAAAGAATGAAGGCTATATCATAGAAAAACCCTAGAAATAAGTAAAGAAATTGATTTCTATTGTTGTTGCTGTATTTAGTAACATTGTAACTTGCAGGGCAGGACAGTCTACGGGAGGCACAGCACGAGGCGGCGCAGCGAGGGGAGGGCGGGCAGCGGGGGCAGGCCGGGCAGCGGGGGCAGGCTCGGCAGCGGGGGGAGGCCTGGCAGCGGGGGGAGGCCAGGCAGCCAGGGGAGGACCGGCAGCGCCAGAGGACCAGAGAAGTAGTAGCTTGACCGGGAGGAGTTTATGATATCTGATATGTGTTTACACCCTTTAACAAGAAAGCAACCAAGTATAGTGCATAGCTACAAATCTTAATCATATCAGAACAATGCATTTCGGATTTAAAAAAAACACACATTGAAATTCTAATGTGTACAGAAATTATTCACCTTCTTTTCTTGTGGTTGAATCTGAAATCTAAACGAGGCATCATGAAATTTCCCAATACATTTAACCTTTCAAGCCTGGTCCCCGCCTTGATCTACCAAGCCATTTGGACCAGTTTCCAACCTGGTTACAATGACAGAATATCTCTATAGGACATACATTGGATCAAATGAAAACAAAATATCAGATACGAGTGAATTACAAACCGCATCTTTTAACTGAGCAGCAGCACCAAGATAGTGATCAAGTCAGACATGTCTGTTGGCATGTGTACATTTGAATGACATGGACTGGCCTTGGCCATCGCGACACCTAGTCTGCCAACCACTTCATCACCTGAACAATGAAAAAGGAGAAGAATAAGAGAACAAGGTGACAGTCAGCACACAGTCACACAAAGCGAAGTCTAAAGTTGATGCTTAAATTTACGACAACCTAACTTGTCGATACAAATTTATTAGATCAAGTTCATGTATCAAACCTTTGTTTCTAAAATGAATGAATGAACTTTTAAGAACAAGAAAAAGACAAAAGATTTCATATGATAACTCTGTAGTTAAGCAAATACCAGCCAAAATCATTGTAAATTATGAACTCAACTACACAATAAAATGAGATCGTTTAAAGTAATACGTAGGTGAATCAAAAAATTCAATACGTCAGCCATGATTGATGCTGCTTTTTTAGGAAGACACCCAAAACAATCAACTCCACAACAAATCATTCTACATGAAAAAGAAAAAACATTAAAATATCACCTGAAAACAAATCATTGTACACCAAAAAAAGCCCCAACAACCGAAATCAGAAGAAAGAAACATACTTTCCAAAGCAAAAATAATAAATAATTAAGAATCAAATGATTTAAAGGCATAATAATTGAAATAAGAGAAAAACAAAAGAAACCAACATAGCTTTTAGCCTAAAAAACATCTTATTTGACGAAAGATGTAAACTTTTTTATCCATTTTTATTAGAGTAACTACATATGATATCTCTGTGGTTTAGCCGCAAATAACAGCACAAATCATTGTAAAAAGTAATCAGGATAAAAACCTTCCATGTGGTAAAATTAAACTTGGAATGTTCACGCACAAGGAAGTACATAGCTTCAAATTTTAATCAGAATGCATTTCAGCTTAGAAAACAAACATTGAATCGAAAATGTAAAAAATATTTTCACCTTCTTCTCTTGTGGTTGAATCTGATATAAAAAAGAGAAGGCATCATGAAATTTCCCCAAACATTTAACCTTTCACGCCTGATCTGCCCTAATTGTCGTCAGCATAAAAAAAAGTTACCAAGTCATTTGGAACAGTTTCCAACCTGTTCACAATGACCGACAATGGATCAAATTCAAAAAACGTTTTGGATACTGTGAGTGAATTACCAATGGCATCGTTTAACCGAGAGCCAGCCTGAAGATACTGATCGGGTCAGACAAGCCTTTGGCATGTATCCATTGGAATGACAAGGAATGGACTTGACCACTGCAACACCGACCACTGCAACACCTAGTCCGACCCAACCGCTTTATCACCTGAACAGTGAACACCATGAAAGCTAAAGCATAGCTAACAAAGATGTTTAAGAATAAGAGAACAAGGTGACAGTCAGGATACTACAGTCACAAAGCAAGGCTTAAAGTTGGTGCTTAAATTTACAACTTTCTAGGAATACCACTTTCATTATGATTTGTCGAATGAGACCCACTTGATGTCTTACTTCACGTCTCAAACCTTTTTTAAAAATAAATGAATGAATGAGCTTTTAGAAGAAGAAAAAGATGAAGGCCTTCAAATTTTGGTGAAAGGGCCAGCAATTGAGTGAATAACGGACAATCATTTTCAAGACACAACGAAAACAAATACGTTGCATGAACTTTTTCATCCATAAAACATCCTCAAAGTCGTCTAATTTATCGAAAAAAAGAGAACGAAATCGTGTCGATACACCATTGAAATAAAACAAGAGCCAATTAACATTAATTTTATCAACAAATTGGCAGCAGAAGGTACGATATGAACCAAAACATTAAAATAACAACTGAAAACAAATCATTCAACAGTCAACACCAAAAAAAAAAAAAATCAAAATCAGAAGAAAGAACCCAACTTTTAAAAGCAAAAATAAAAAATAATGAAGAATCAAATGATTGAAAGGCCTAATTATTGAAATTAAGACAAAAACAAGACAACTCATCATAGATTTGAACCTAAAAACATCTTTTTTGATGAAAGATGTAAACTTTTTTAATTCATGTTTCATCCACATTAAAAATCACTCAAGAAAGGGAAATGTTGTAGATCTACTATTGAAATGAAAACAGAGTGAATTAAGATTAAAAATAGAATAAATTACCTGGAAAAAAAAAGGCATAAACAGTGACAGAGATGAAGGTGTTTCCATGGCGGCGTATAGAGAGAGAATAATTTGGATAAATCTGGGAAACATGAGGAGTAGTTTAGTTTAACCTATGTTCCCTTTTTTCTTTTTCTTTTTCTTTTTTTTCTTTTTCTTTTATTTGACCCAAAACTAATCATGACCCTTCACAACTCCTAAACGACAAGGCTATATTAGTCATTCACTTCTTAATTTTATTTTTTTGTGGTTGGATGTTAACGTTATGCGGCTTGGCAATCGAGTTTGTGGGGTCAAGGTCGTGTCTGGTCAAATTTTGGTCAAATTTTTTTCAAACATTTATAGAATAAGACGAACCACTATTAAAATAACCTATTCATTGAATGTTAATCAATGAGTTGTCTTTTACTTTACCTACCAAAATTAACTCGACCCGAAACCCAAACTCAAGAACCGAACTTTAACCAGGAACCTTGAATTGACTAACACATTATAACCCGACCCGAATAATTATTGTTGCAAACGAATTATTACCCATTTATAACCTGATATAGTTAATCATATAAGAAACGAGGAGGTAGTTCGCTTGTGTCGTTGTCTTGAACGTTTTTGCTCACTTTACACTTACGCGTATCCAGTAGTAGTTGGTGGTGGTGGTGGTGGTGGTGGTGGTGGTGGTGGTGGGGGGGGGGGGGGGGGGGGGGGGTTGTTGTTGTTGATGTTGTTCTTGTCGTCGTCGTTGTCTGCCCAACTGGATTTGTTTGCGGTTTTGTTTCAGCATTCTCTCAAATTAGCTAGTTCGTATATGGTTATTCATCACGGTTTTTATTTTTTGGCATTTGTTAAATCCCGCACAACATTTTACTTAATCCCACACAAAATTATAATATACGAAATAACGAGTCATATATGAAAATAACGATATAAATAAGAGATAAAAATCAACCTTTGGTCCTTGCAAATTGGCTTAAGAACAATATCAAAAGTATGATATCTCCTACTAGTTGCACCCAAATTGCTCCTTGATATACCTTAATCGTGCTAGAACGATTATACAAAAATTACCGCTAATTTTATGTGAGGTTTGATGATAGATCTAGAGAGAAAAATTGAGAGAAAAATCACCCTAGTGTTTTGTATTTGTGCCGTCACTCACCCTCAAAAACCCTAGGTATTTTTCTTTTTATTCTCTACTAATCATACTAGCTAGGTTTTCCTAAAATAAGAAATTGCAATTAGGATGCTTTCCAAACCGATTTGGACCGAGTAGATATATCTATTTATTGCTTCATATTTTTCGGTCACACCTAGTAAATAACATCCATTGTATTATTATAATTATCGTCACTAATATCGTCATCTTATTAATAAGTCCACTCAACCGTTTGCAGTCGATTTATTAATACATGTCTGACAATATTTACAATAATTATTACGAGTAATACATTTGCTTAATTAAATATAACGGTTTATATTTAATCACGAATTAACTGATTAGTTCGTTTAAGCTAACATTATTTACATTAATTAAATATAACAGTTTATATTCAATTTACGAATTAACAGTTTAATCCGTCTATCATCATCATTTTTTGACTAACCTTTTAGTCAAATACATCGACTAACCTTTTAGTCGTATAAGGCATCAATATGACTATATTATTCATATAATCACATCTCTCAGACACATCCTATAGGTGTGACTTATAGGGACCAGTTGATCACCGCCATAATAAAATGACAATAACGTCAAACTTCTAGCGAGCCAACCGTTATTGATAAACGTTAATCAACTGATTATTATACAAAGTATACCCTGTGAACCTACAGAGATTTATTTATGTTATTGCACTAACTGTGGAGGACACTAGCTCCAACAATCTCCCACTTGTCCGTACAAGTGTATGTGCGATAACCGATTCTCATATCCTAATAAATTTCTCCCACTCAATGTAAACCAATTTGCAAAGTCCGTATTCACAAAGGTCGTAGTTTACAAGTGATCAGTATCAAGAGTGGTTTCCCCGACTAGAGAGTAAATTAACTGATAAACGAATCTTATTCGAGCATGGCCATGCATTTCAGTTACAGCTCCTCGAGTGGCCCTGAGAAATAATCATAACCTGATAAAGGTTGGATATTTTCTTCAACTCGAATCTTGCAGATACAAGCGCAGTATGAAATGACCCAGTAAAAATCTACTTAGCCTCCTGTTACGGTCGACCATGAGAAAGAAACCAAAGTCACCCAAAAACTGCCTTAATCTCAAGAGACAGTCGATAGTCAAAAGAATCGACTCTAGGAACACTATGGACATCCTATCCACGACCTGGCACCTAATGTTCTGAAACATTTAGGACTCCATAACGTTGTCACAAAATTGTCCTGCGAGGTATCATTATAACTCGCATATGTGATCGATCAGTCAACTGTTTGACTTATGGCTCGTTGAACCCACCATCAACCGACTTCACAGAATAATTGCCAGAGTTATCAACTCATGTAGGCGATTACGGACCAAAAACAAATATAATGTAATTCAGTTCACTTTGTGGTGTTCAATGTTGTCAGTACAACCCACATGAAAACAAAATATAAAACAATACGATGATTTCATAGATAGTTTTATGAAAAAGATACAGGTGTCTAATCCATATAAAACAACTAATACAACTCAAGAACACATTTGATTCCCATGGAAATAACGTGCCCTTCATGCTTATCATATCTCAATGGTTTAGTGAGAGGATCTGCGACGTTATCATCCGTAGCAATCTTGTCTATCACTATCTCCCTTTGCTCCACGTAATCTCGGATCATGTGAGCCTTCCGTTATACATGCCTAGACTTGTTGCTGGACTTAGGCTCCTTAGCCTGGAAGATGGCACCTCTATTATCACAATAGATGCACTACAAAAAAGTATTTCGTTAGCGACGGAATATTTGCGACGGACACAAATTCCGTAGCAAAAAAACTTTTGCGACGGATCCTGCGACGGAAATAGAACCCTGCGACGGATATTCCGTAGCAGAGTTTCCAGCCATGTCGCCTAAAAAATTAACAAGGCGGGAACCTCTGCGACGGAAGTTCCGTCGCAAATTGTAAGCTTGCGACGGACTGTGCGACGGAAGTTCCGTCGCAGATTCAAATATTTGACTGAAATATCACAACTGGCAAAGCCAGGTGGCATTTTTTTCTGCGACGGAAATTCTCTTTCTGCGACGGAAAATCCATCGCAAATATTATTTAATAATAAAATTTGCGACGGACTTGCGACGGAAATTCCGTCGCAAGATTTTTTTGATATAACCAGCAACCAAGTCTTTCCCCGTATATCATTATACATAAATCAATTAAAAATCCGTCAACTCTACCCAAGACCCCACCGGCGCCACCCTAACCCAATACCACCGGAGCCACCACAAACACCACCGGAACCACCACCTACACCACCGGAGCCTTCAATTGGTACGCCCCTCTTTCTCTCTCTCTCCCTCTTCTTAATTTGATTTTTCAGATCTACCACCCCCTCCCCTTGCCTGCTGATGATCGGTTCGTCGTCAAAACAAACATCAAAAATAACCCAATAAAAGTAGTATAAAGGGGTCGAAATCCACAAGGATGGTGGGGTCAACTACTAGTTCGATTGAATCCTATTCTAGCCTAAAATATGACGGATTGGAAAGTTAACTAAAAACTAGGAAAAACAAGCAATCGCTAAGTAATAAAGATGAAAACAATTAAGGGAAGGACTAGGGTGAAGGGTTCACCTTAGGGGGATTTAATGGGTTAGTCGGGTAACTAGCGAGAGGGTAAATAATTCGAGTAAAATCGATTGCTAATGTCTCAACAATCGATAATCATCAACAAAGTCATCGCATTTGTCTCAAATCACCCATATAAACGCTTAGTCTAATCGTCTCTACCACCGTCGCTTAAGAGAAAATCAAACCATGCTTGATAAAATGGCAACTTTCGTTCACCCATTTCATCAAACACTTGGTGTTCATATGGGCAATACCAAAATCATTTACCACAAACTTACTAATTAACCAACCTAATACCCCACATGATCCACCCTTAGGCTCCCCCTAAACCCTAGAGGATAATCTACTCGCACATGGTAAAGGGAATCAAAGCACTAAAGGGAAGGGGGAGTTCAATCAACATTATGCTATGAGAAGAATAAAGATATCAATCAAAAGATGAACTATAAACTAGAAATGGAAATTAATTGCATAAACAATAAAAAAGATGAGAAATTTAATACCAAACAAAACTTATATTGATGAATATGGGGGAATGGCTTCACCCAAGTCTTCAATACAAACCCCAAAACTGAAATGAAAGACTAGATTCAACAACTTGAAATGAGAAACTAAACTAGATTAGGGAAATATTAGGAGAGTAATTAGGGATTAATTTGGGTTACAAATTTCTAGGGTTTCGTGCTAAGGAGAATGTAAAAAAACTGCTTACAAAATAATAAGGGGGGGTATATATAGGTTTCTCGAAATTAAGGAAGAAATTAGAAGAAAAGGCGAATTTTTCAGTCTTGTGTTCCCGGCCGGTCGACCGGCCGCCGGGCCTCTGACCGGCCTGGGACACATCAGTGTCTTCAGGAACTCCGTCTTCAAAAATCCCAAAATTTCACTAAGTATGGAAAATGGGGGTCTGGGCCGGTCAACCGGCCGCCGGTCCCCCACCGGCCTGGAGCACATTTGCACTCTCTTGTGGCTTCTGATGTAGGCGCAGGCCGGGTAGTCGACCGGCCGCCGGTCGACCGGCCGGCACTACCTGACCCCTTTTCTTCCCTTTCTCAACTTCTTCATATGTGGAGTCGAGGCCTGGGCCGGTGGACCGGCCGCCGGTCTGGGGACCGGCCAGGGCTACCTAATTACTCAATTCTTCACATCTTCATCTCATCTTCGAATCCCGACTCATGCAAGACCCTATTGCTCCGATTTCTTCATTTCCGCCTTAATTCCTACAAATTAAGACCGATATTCATAGCACGGGAAAACGGGAAGTAGAATGCAATCAAGGGCACGCAAATCCGTGTAAACGGACCAAAATGGGGACGAAAATGAGGAAAAAAACGTGACTAATTAAATGCTTATCACCTGCCGCCGCCACCCCCTCCCTGCTGCTGCCACCCCCTCCCTGCCGCCGCCACCCCCCTCCTTGCCGCCGCCCCCACCCCACTGCCACCCTCCCTCCTTTGAATTGTTGTAATTATTAATATAGATAATTATTATTACTCCCTCCGTCCCGGTCATTTGTCTACCTTTACTTTTGTCACAATTATTAAGGAAATGTTGTTCATATATGATAGACTTAGTACCCGTTCAAGAATTACGCATTAGGTGTAATTCTTGAATAGTCCCCGTTTTGGGACTGTCTTTGAATCTTTAATGTCATTTAGGTGGTAAATACTAATCATTTTTTTAATTGTTATTTGACGATTAAGTTTGGTTGACAGTTCCTTTAATGTTCTCTGAATACATATGGAGAGTGACAAGTCATTCAACATTGTGTATTTGGAGAACTGTAGGGAATTGCTGCCGAATTTTCGTCTCATAACAATTAATTAAATGATTAGTATTTACTAATGGTATGAAAGATTCAAAGATGGGTTTAGGTTGGAGAGATAAGGACCCAATGAACTCGAATATTATTTTTTTTTTGCAGGTTGTTGTTGTTGTTGTTGTTGTTGTTGTTGTTGTTGTTGTTGTTGGAGGTTGGAGGTTGTTTGTTGTTTGTTGTTTGTTGTTTGTTGTTTGTTGTTTGTTGTTTGTTGTTTGATGTTTGTTGTTTGTTGTTTGTTGTTTGTTGTTTGTTGTTTGTTGTTTGTTGTTTGTTGTTTGTTGTTTGTTGTTTGTTGTTTGTTGTTTGTTGTTTGTTGTTTGTTGTTTGTTGTTTGTTGTTTGTTGTTTGTTATTTGATGTTTGTTTGTGTAATAGGATGTGTATTAGCTGTTGACAGTTGTTTTTATTATTCATTAATACCAATATATAGTTTTGATAAGCATTCATTTAGTCACATTTTTACCTCATTTTCGTCCCCATTTTGGTCCGTTTACACGGATTTGCGTGTCTTTAATTGCATTTTATTTCCCGATTTCCCGCGTTATGAATATTGATCTCAATTTGCAGGAATTAAGGCGGAAATGAGGAAATCGGTGCATAAAGACATTGCATGAGTCGGGATTCGAAGATAGTTGAAAAATGAAGAAATATTTCATCAGGTGGCCCAGGCCGGTCCCCAGACCGGCGGCCGGTCGACCGGCCCAGACCACCACTCCACTAATGAAAGAGGTGGAAAAGTGAAGAAAAGAGCCCAGGTAGCGCCGGCCGGCCTACCGGCGGCCGGTCGACTGCCCGGCCTGCACCTACATCAGAGGCAACATGAGAGAGTTTTGGTGCTCCAGGCCGGTGGGGGACCGGCGGCCGGTCGACCGGCCCAGACCACTATTTCCCATACTTAGAAGATTTTTGAAGATTTTGAAGGCAAAGTTTCTGAAGTCATCGATGTGCTCCAGGCCGGTCAGAGGCCCGGCGGCCGGTCGACCGGCCGGGAACACAACATCGCAAAAATCGCCCTCTTCTTCTAATTTCTTCCTTAATTTCGAGGGACCTATATATACCCCCCCTTATTATTTTGTAAGCAGTTTTTTTAGTCTTTTAACACTCCTTTTAGCACGAAACCCTAGAAATTTGTAACCCAAATTAATCATTAAATACTCTCCTAATATTTCCCTAATCTAGTTTAGTTTCTCATTTCAAGTGGTTGATTCTAGTATTTCATTTTCATTTCTTGGAATTTGTATTGAAGACTTGGGTGAAGACATTCCCTCATACTCATCAATATAAGTTTGTTTGGTATAAAATCTCTCATCTTTTTTATTGTTTATGCATTTAGTTTCCATCTCTAGTTTATAGTTCATCTTTTGATTGTTTTAGTTATTTCTCTCATAGTATAATGGTGATTGAACTCCCCCTTCCCTTTATTGCTTTGATTTCCTTTACCATGTGTGAGTAGATTATCCTCTAGGGTTTAGGGGAGCCTAAGGGCGGATCATGTGGGGTATTAGGTTGGTTAATTAGCAAGTTTGTGGTAAATGATTTGGGTATTGCCCATATGAACACCAAGTGTTTGACGAAATGCGTGAACGAAAGTTACCATTTTATCAAGCATGGTTTGATCTTCTCTTAAGCGACGGTGGTAGAGACGATTAGACTAAGTGTTTATATGGGTGATTTGAGACAAATGCGATAGCTTGTTGATGATTATCGATTGTTGAGACATTGACAATCGATTTTACTCGAATT